>ML777376.1:1280683-1294517 GCA_009831015.1 Picea engelmannii | reverse complement strand
TGAACACCAGGATTTAAGGTGGAAACCCAAATCGGGAGAAAACCACCGCTGTTGTTGTCTCTGTCTTCAATGATTATTATTAAGAAAACATTCTACAACAATGTACTAGTGCAGGCTCATACTAGTACGCAGGCTTCTACCTGTAGAAGGCTACAACCTTCTCTCGTTTACCAGCCTTTCCTGGAAGGGAGCTTCAACCCCCTGAAGATAGCACTAGTTTCTACTGGCAGATTGCTACTACTGAAGGGTTTAACCCTCATACTCACTGCTGACCACGTTTCATTAATTTTCACACTGGATCAGGCAGTTTGATCTAGTAGTTATGACAGTAACTGAACTTATCTCAAGAGTAAACACAGATCTACAGATTCCCAGGCAGTTATCAAAAGACACACATTAAACAAGTCAATAAACCTGGAGATGATGCCTCTGCTCTCATGGTTGCTGAACCCATAGCTGAGATCTCTCTGTCAATGTAGATTTGTTGCCCGACTGCCACCAAGAGGTTCCTCTTTCCTCAAACCTTCCATGCGGCCTGCACAAATGACCTCACCCACCAGTAGATATCCCTACTGTCAGAAAATGGCCCGTCCTCAAAAGGACCTTTACGACCTATCACCGTCCTCCTTTTCTTCTGTCGAATCAGCTGTAGGAAGAGCATCGACCCCTTCTTAAGCCCATTGATTCAGGACCCGTTCAACGCTCATTGGGTCCGATATTTATTTCCTGGGGGAAATCGGGCCCCTTTTTGAAATTTGAATTAAACCTATGCGATCCTTTTCGAATCGGGTTTCGGCATTCCATATGCTAGCCCCTTCCAGCTACATAATGGTCCATGTGACCTGCCTTCGTGCGACCTTGGTCTTATCACTCCATCGGAGTTTCGACACTTGCGATGACAAAATGTTTATGTCAACGGGATTCGCGATTTCCCGATTCGCGATGCGCTTCAGCCCTCCTGACTAATCCCTGGTCCATGTGACCATTACCCATGACCACAACCTAACCTCGTCGGGGCTACGGGGTTTGTGATGCATCAATGCATTCACCCGCGTGATTCCCGATCGTCCTAATCCTGACGCTCCTTTCATATGCTGATAGCTGGCCTCCACTACGCCTCTGTCCTCCTTTGCTGCTGTGCTGACAGTTGTACCCCACTCATCGAGATTTCACGGATCGCGATTTTGAAATGCACAAAACCTTTGTGCCTGGGATCTCCGATATCCCGATTTCCGATTAGCCGATGAACGACCTCCTGTCGGGCCTTTCGCCGATGGCACCAATCTCCTGCCATGCATCCTCTCAGATGGATGGTCCCGATTGCATCGGGATTTCGGGACTTCCAATGTCCTGTTTCTTTTGACCTTAGGAACTCCGATTTCCCGATTGGCGATATGTCGACTCGCTCCTGATTTTCGACACCTGTCCCTCAGATGGACGGTCCCGATCCCTTCGAGATTTCGAGACTTTCAATCTCTCATTTCCTTCGACCTCGGGAACTCCGATTTCCCGATGTCCAATATGTCGACAGTGCCTTGATCTTTGACACCTGTCCCTCAGATGGATGGTCCCGATCGTCGATGCCTCTGCTGACATCATGCGTGGTTTGACACGTGTTAGATCCTACCACGTGTCACTCTGATTCGTGACTTATATGTGCATGAAGTGTTGAATCTGCCTGACACCTGTCATTCCCTGGTTGTGCCATGTGTCCCTTGCTGACGTGGTCTGCTGTCGTGAGTTGGATCAACGGTCCAAATGCAATCTTGGCTCAACGGCTACGATTTCATCGCGAAATCGCATATCGCGATTTTGAGGTTTTCGTTGTCATTGTTCACGAGACTCGTGAAACTCCGGCTCCCGATTCTCCGATGAAGCCTCCTGTCTACACGTGGATGGTCCCGGTCGCTGCTTGATTTAACGGCTGTGATCAAATCGCGAAATCGCATATCGCGATTTCAGAGTTTTCATTGTCGAATGAATTGGACATTTCAAAGTCCCGATCCCCGATTCTCCGATGGCTTATCTCCCTCGCATCTTTTGCAGATCTGACGGCTGTCGGGTATCTGCTTCCAATCTGACGGCGCAGATCACTTCTTCTACACGCCAACTCCTGTGCTTAACATCTGCGCAGCTTCTCCCGATCCAACCGCTGTTGGGATTTTCGAGTGAGATCCGACGACTCTCGGTCTCTTTCCTGTGCTCCTTGCACGTATAAGAGCGCTATGCCTCCTGAGCTTATTCTCCTCGAATCCTTAAAGGATTTCGACGTCTGCGCGCGATCATTCACCTCTATGAACTTTGTCTTTTGTTTGGCCAACAATCCTTTGTACATTCTTCCTGTATACATGCCATCTTCATTGCTGTACTTGCCATCAATGACAAGCATATGCTACCTGTTAAACATGTCCAACATTTGGATACTATAGGAAAAAGTTATGATTTTTTTACCTGGAACACCTTCTTGAGACTAGTCAATAGGACTAGTCAGATACCCTATCTTCCACAGGGTGTATCTACAAATATAAGATGACCCAGAAGCTAAACCTTTTATCACATATACCTTTCTAATTTTTGTGAATATCCACAGGATTTCAGGGTCTAAAACGTTACAGAAAATTTTTTATAGCGAAAATTCTGCAATGAATCAATTTAGGATGATTCCAGAACTCTATCTTGCACAGGTTGTATCTCCGAAAGTATAAGGCCTCAGGAGATGAAATTTTAACCCAACATACCTATATCCATCTACTAAATATCCTCCAAGTCGTTCCTTCAAAAACGTTGTATAAAAACATTTATAGTGAAAATTCCAAGGTGTCTCAGATGTAGCAGTGAAACCCCAAGACCTTGAGCTCTTATACCATATGTTAAGAACCAAATATCAATATAGCATAGAAAAACCTCAGAATAAGTACTCAATGCCTTGAAAAGGAGAGAAATTTAGATAATAAACCTCTTTGAGGGGGAAACCTCCTTATGCCCACATAAATGTACAATTACAAGATGATTCCAAATGAAAATGTCTCCTTGCTATATATAGGAGACTAGTAGGTATAATTACAACTAATGGACTAAAGCCGACATAAATAAAAATAACATTTCTAATGTAATATGCCCCAATTAAGGGGTAATGAGCCATTATTTAGGGCTTATCAGATAGGTCCTTAATAAGGGTGCGGGAAGGACCAATATACTCTTTTTTTTTACTCCTACAAATTTATACTCCATCCTAAAGAATATTGCAATGAAGAAATGCCCAAATAGTTAATAGAGAAAATTGTGTAGGAATTTCACAACTAGGATGTAGGAGGCAGGGTTGTGTGGAAAAATATCCCTTCTGTTTCTTTTCTATTATGTTTTATTCCCAAGGGTTAGGGTTTGCAAGGGTCCTACAGATAAGGGTTTTCCATGTGCTATAGTTCTCTGATATACATGCAGGGTCAAACAGTAGCACTCGTCCCAATATCTCAGGGCACCAACTAAGGAGTCTTAACCATACCCTTAGTCGTAATACCTGATTACCTAGGTACTAGAGAGTATCTTCTGAGTGTTGTTCTCAATATCACTATAGTAGTTAAGCAGTTGATCGATTGATCTAGAGCTAGTTTCAGGAGACCCATGGGATTCCTAATATACCTGATGGTATGTGGAAGTGATGGTCATGTACAGATTCCATTTGATGTAGTACTACTCGAAGGGTTACCAAAAAAGGTTACATAGGTTTCCAACAAGGTGAAACGTTTGTTTCGAGTAACTCCATGAAATTGTTTGTATTTCCTATGTGTAGTCTTCCCCCTGCCACAATTTTACCCATTGAACAACATATCTTTGTGCTTTAAAGATGTCGACAATACACGTCTCTACCCTGAAGAAAAAAAAATCCCACAATTTCTATAGAGGAAAGTGTTATGATACCACTTGTAAGGTACCAGATGTATTATAATAAGAAGAAACAGAAATACTGCAACAAATACCCAGCGAAACAAAAAATAATAGAGAATCACAACACCAAAATGATACCTTTATTGATAGAAAACCAAGTTCACTTGCCTCTTCAAGGGGGCAACCTCAAATAGAGAAAATCTCTATTACAACAATTCTCAAGACAAGAGTTTCCCATACCTTCTACTTCTATTTATACTAATTCTATCTTCTAAAGAACATTCTAGAGGAAGATCTTTCTAGAAGCAAAAGTTTCTATTAAGTCTTCTTACATAAGACTTGTTCACATTATTATATAGGCCTTATTTACTAATGTCGGCCTTTATTATGTAGAAAACATATTATTCTAATAACACACCCTCTTCCACAAAAATAATGAAAGAGTTGTCATTTGATCAATAATTTCCAATTCTTTTGCACCCAAAAAACCATCGACCTTGGTGAAGGCCAAATCCCTATGAACTGATCAATAAGGCCTCTCTATTCTAGCACTAAGGCCATATGTTGAGAAAAGGATGCAGGGAGTGGGATTTTTGGAATGTTGTCAAGCTTATTCACAAAACACCAAGATTGGTATTTATGAAAAGATTTACCAATAGTAGCCACCAAGGCGTGAAACATGATTTTTTCTATATATAAAGGAAGGAACAACGACCTTTAGGGTCAAGATGCATGGCAAAGAGAAATGTGGAATGGTGTCAAGAACCAAGATTCATGACAATTCTTTTTTTTCATTAGTTAAAAGCTCAAATGAAATTAAAAAAAATATTTCGAGAGAATTTTTTTTATAATTATGCAAATAATTTCAAAATATCATGAAATAAGCATATTTAACTGTATTAAAAATTAAATTGTTAAAGGATAGTTCAACACTTGAAATTGAGTTTTACTTAAAAAATCCTCAAGTTTAAGTTCAAAATGCAATAGGCTTAATACAACATGAGTGGGTCTAATGGTTAAGAACATATGTTTCCACTTTGAAGGTCACAGGTTCAAATCCAGAGGGAGGTAGGGTATGTACACTTCCATAAACTTTAGCAGTAAAATTAAATTATTATTATTAATTATAAATTTAAAATATCTTATTATAAAGTAAAATTACTACACTAAGATAGAATTAGAATTTAAGTATTTAGCCAGAAAAAAATTAAAGACAAAAAGGTAAATTAACTTATAGGAAATGGTATTTTCATTATTACAAAATTGATAAAAATATGAAAATGGTTGTATCATAATTTCAGATACATGTATGGTTGAACAACACCATTCATTTCTTAAGTTAGTGCATTTAACATTATTTTTTTCTTAAGTTAGTTTGACACACATCTGTGTGTAAGATTATTCGTTTCTTAAGGAAGTTTGACACACGTGTGCATTTTATTGGAGATCCATTTTTTTTCCACAGAAAATTACGCTTTATATTTATATAAAATATAAATTGTTCCTATACAGAAATGTCCCAAGATATATTATGGACAGTGCCTTCCTCACTAATATCACCGACATATTCAACCATAACTAAGTGAGGATCAATATACATATTATAAACTTTATCTAATTTCATTCATCAACAAAAAGACAAAAGACTAGACAACTCTAACCATGGAGAGGCTAGAGTCCAACAAAATTCCACAAAAAATAATACAGTGAAAACCAGGAGCATATAGTCTAATAAAGATCTAAAAACTAATGAGGACCCTCATGTTCCTCATCACACTGATAGTAGACTATTCTCCCTGGAGCTTGTAAGAGTGCATGTTTGGACAGGTTGTCCGCAACTTTGTTATTATCCCTGTAGACATGAGAAAAAGTGATTTTCTGAAATTGCTTGATGAGCTCTCTGAGATGGTCCTTCCATCATTCCAAGGCAGCTACCTAAAGACGACCCTTCCCCTTCAACCATTCAATGATGATTTTTGAATCGCCCTGAACATGTATCTCTAGAATTGATAGACAAGATGCCAAAGTGAGGAGGGCCCATGCTCCCAAGAGTTCAGCTTTTGTATTTGTTCTCGTCCCACAGTTGAAAAACCACTTATAAATTTTGTTCCCACTAATCCTTATTTTTCCACCAAATCCACAATTTTTTCATGATGACTAAGTTTCTCCATCAAACCAACTGATCATCCTACCTCCTTCCAAATTTATAGGAATAGCATCACGACAGGAAAATTTTGTTTTGTAGTTATAAATCCTCATATCCGAAGTCGTGAGAATTTCCACCTTCTGTGAACTAGGGATACCATCTTCAAATATGGCAAGGTTCCTTTCCTTCCAAATGTACCAACATAAGACAGTCGATAAGCATGGACATGGAGTATTTTGAGCATTTCAGGATTTGAATCAGGCCGATAGGGTTTCTTCCATCCACCTTGCTATAAGATCTAAAGATACAATAATCTTATTCTGGACCATTGTGACAAAAGTGCAGCCCATAAATAAATGATATACCATCTCCAAACTTCGATTGCATAACTAACACCTACCTGGACCTAAGAAACCTCAATGCTGAAGTATATCCTAGGTGAGGATTTTATTCTCAGCAATTAACCAATTAAAAAGTTTTATTTTCAATGGGCACGACCAAGACCATAAAGCTTTCCTCCAACCACCTATAACAAACCTCCATCTCTTTTTCTCTGTGGCCACAAATGCATTTTTAACAGAAATATGACCAGACTCATCTCCCCCTAACCAAATAGAACTCCAACATTAATGAGAGCTCTACAAAATTTCCTCCATTCCAGAGAAAGACAATCCACTAATCACAGATCATCACTAGATAATCAATTTGAGCCAACCATCCCCACACGAGGTTCAAAATGCGCTTGATAAATATAGTGAACACCTTTCCTGTTGATAGCAATGATCGACTCTTCAAACAATATCACCTCTTCCCCCATGCCTAAAATGTGATCTCTGCCTAACATAATAGAATGTCCTGACCCTAGTCGCCAAGCCAACCAATGAAGTATGATATGTAATGATTTCATAAGGTGTTTCCAGGTATTGGAGCCTTTGACCTCCATAACATTTACCGTGCGCAACCATCGTGGAACAGAAATAAAGGGTAAGTATTTATCCTTTAATATTCGGTGCCATAAACCCTTCTGCATGAGCGCTCTCCACAAAGTATTTATTTCCATAGCTCTACTGAAAAAACCTAGGTTTCTCAATCCCCATCCCCCATGTTGTTTTGGACATGCAATATGTTTCCAAGCACACAGGTGAATCTTCTTTTTCTTGTTGCACTCGGACCAAAGGAAAATGAAGATTAACTGTCGAATTCTTTAATGGATCTAGGAAGGCAAGTTTGTCAAAGCCAACCAATAGACTGGTTAGCTTTCGAGGACTGCCTTAAATAGGATAAATCAACCCCCAATTAAAATCCTTCCATTGCACCAGTGGATTACTCGACATTCATACTTGTCAATAAGACACTACCAGTCCTATGACCTGTACCTATCAATCTTCAAATAATAGCCCAGATACCTGAAACCAATAGAAAGATCAAGGAAATTATAATTAAAAATAGCCTTTAAATTCACCGGAACATTTTGTTGCAAACCATACTGTAGGAAAGTAGTTTTCTTATCATTGATCTTTAGACCAATAACAAAACAAAATCTTCCCAACACTCTTATAATTTCCTTCCATTCTGCCAGAGATGCTTTAGTCATAATCAAAATATCATCGACAAATAGAAGATGTAGGACCTTTATAATCCTAAAAAATTTAATGCCCGTCAGTAAGCCTTCCTCCCGGATTTTTTTTAATGCCAAAATCAGACCTTCCATAAGTAAAATGAAAAGTAGTGGTGATAGTGGGCACCCCTGTCGAAGCCCTCTTCCACTATTGAAAAAATAAGATGGCTCCCCATTAATTAAAATAGCATAGGTTGTTGATGTGATGAAACCCATAATCCACTTAGTCATTCTCAAATCGAAACCACATTGAAGTAAAACCAGCTTGAGGAAATCCCAACTTAACCAGTCATAGGATTTCTTCAAATCAATCTTGAGTATTAAATCCTAGAGCTTTTTGTCTTTTATATTGTGTAGGCATTCTTGCGTCGTCCCGATTGCATATATAATTTTCTGTTAGGGTCCTAACCTGCACATAGGTAGAATAATATATTCAGATGTAATAAAGGTCAATATTAATAAGGCCTTTCAATAAAATAGAATAAGGCGGATGTAAGAAGACCTAATAGAAGCTTCTTCTTCTAGAAGGATCTTCCTCTAGATGCTTCTTTTTAGTATAAATAGGAGTTGAGGGTATGAGAACCCTAGCTTGGATATTATTGTAATAGTTCTCTGCTCAACTGGAGGTTTCCCCCTTGAAGAGGCCCATGAACATTGCTTTCAGATTCAAAGTGTTATTTCTATTGTTATTCTTATATCATTTCAGTGTTATTGTGGTGAATGTTCTGGTTGTATTGTTGTTATTCTACCATTACTAGCATTTTATTTATGTTCTGCATCCATTTTATATCTGGTATATTACAAGTGGTATTAGAGAACTTTCCTCGGCTGAAAGTGTGGGTTAATTTTTTTTTTCAGAGTAGAGACGTATTCTGGAGTCTTTAAGCCACAAAGATATGTCGCTACGCGCATAAACCCACGGTTGAGGGATTCATACACGCAGGAAATACAAGTGGTACTTAAGCGCACATCTATTGGCCACCCTTGTAACCCATGTTGGTACCCCTTCGAGTCGTAGCGCATCAGACAACACCTGTGTACGGATCGACTTAGATTACCTGAAGCCCTCTTTAGATAAACTAATCGGTCGCCTGACTTCTATAGTGTCACTGAGAACAAAACTCGGGAAGATACTCTCTAGTACCTAGGTAGTCGGGTAGTACGGATAACGGTACGGTCTATCCTCCTTCGTTAATTCCCTAAGATATTGGGTCGAGTACTACTATTGGACCCTGCACGTATATCAGAGAGCTATAGCACAAGGAAAACCCTTTTCTGTAGAACCCTTGAATACCTAACCCTTGGGGACATAAACATAAAAAAATTAAAGCAAACAAGATCTATTGTCACGCAACTGTGTTTGGGTTGCCAAGTAAATACACATTTCTTTCTGGTTAAGCATTTGGGCATTTCCTCTCTGAAGTATTCTTCAGACCGGAGTATAACTCCGTAAATATATATATATATATATATATATATATATATATATATATATATATATGGAAAAAAATTTACCATTATTTCAGACCTATTTCATTGGATTCATCTCTTCGCCCTTATCAATTCATCCATATCATTTTTTCGGAAAAAAAAAAAAATTACCCTGGACGCCCCTTTTCAGTTCCCCCATCGTCATGGCCCATACTCATAGCCAATACCTGGAAGCTCGCTTCAACACCTTGCAATCTGGTCTCATTGAGACCCAACAAGAAGTGAAACAAATTAGTGCCAATGTCGCCACCATCAATACAACCATCCAGTCCTCAATGGGCGAAATAAAACAAGACCTCACCACCCAACTTGAATCAGTATTTTTGGCACTCTACACCAAACTGCATATCCCTACAGATAACCCTTCCTCTTCCTCACTCCCACATACTGAAGGTGACCATTCCTCTCATTCCCATACCTTACAGAACCATCACTTTCAATGTGACCTACGCCTTCCACGTGTGGATGTGACCAAATATGATGGATCGGACCCCACTGGTTGGGTAACCCAAATGGAACATTACTTCTCTTTATACAGCATTACAAATGACTTGGCCAAACTCCGGTATGGTGTTCTCCATCTAGATCAAGAACGTTGGCAATGGTGGCAACGGAAAAAAAATTCTCGTCAAGGGTATATTGCTTGGACACAATTTGTTGTAGAGATTTATGAACACTTTGACACTGACACCAACCATTTGGGCCGTTTGACAAAGCTGAAACAATTAGGAACAGTGGAAGACTTTATAGCTACCTTTGAGCGCCTGGATTTTAGAATAGAGGGCATGTCTGATGCCTTTTTCCAAGAGTGTTTTATCGGCAGCCTCAAGGATGAAATTTGAGCCCATGTCCTCATGGATCGGCCTGAGAGTTGGGTCGAGGCTACCAAAAGAGCTAAAGAAGCACAAAAGGTTGTATATTCTCAAAACTACAAACCCTCCTTCATCCCTCACCCTAAACCAGTAAATCCCACTACTCCCTCTGCTCCACTAAAGATCCAAAAATTGACCCAGGCTGAAATGGTTGAACGCCAACTCAAAGGCCTTTGTTATAACTATGATGAGAAATATTTCCCAAGCCACAAGTGTAAAGAACAAAACCTTTTTATGGCCATCTCCGAGGATATTTCGAAAGAAGATGACGAAACTCCCTCTATGTCTGAATCACCTGAATCCACTGACATAACCCCTCCCTCAGACCCTCCCGAAGTAGAACCAATCATTTCCCTCAATGCTCTCACTGGCTTCTCCGCTCCCCAAACCCTCAAGCTAATCGGTTACTTAAAGCATTGGAAGGTCATCATTCTGGTTGATAGTGGCAGCACCCATAATTTTATTCATCGCCGCATTGCCCAAGAAACTCATTGCTACATCCATGCCGTCAATAATTTCCAAATCACGATTTCCAATGGTGGTTCCATGAAATGTGGAGGGCGTTGTGAAAATGTGCATCTCCAAATTGGTGACTACCACCTGAAATCCCATATGTTTTCTATCGACATGGGAGGTTGCGACATTGTGCTAGGTGCAGACTGGCTAAGGAATTTGGGTCCCATTCTCATGGATTTTAAAGACTTAACCATGCAATTCGACCAGGAGGGCCACCAATATAAGCTCCAAGACATCATCGTCAGTTCACCTGAGATCATTAGCTCCCATCACATGGAAAAGTTGCTCAAAAAGGGTCATTCTTGTGTTATCACCCAACTCCATGCCATACAAGCAACAGAGACACCCTCTGTACCGCAAGACCTCCAAACCATCCTTTCTAAACATCAATTGGTATTTTCCACTCCCCAAGGCCTCCCTCCTTCCCATGGTGTTAATGATCATTCCATTCCCCTTGTACCAGGAAGCCTTCCTCCCAATATCCGTCTGTATCATCACCCCTTTTTCCAAAAAAATGAAATTGAGAAAATAGTCCAAGAACTCCTTAATGCAGGTGTTATCCACCCTAGTACAAGCCCCTATTCGTCTCCTGTGGTCATGGTCCTAAAGAAATAAGGTTCTTGGCAAATGTGTCCTTACTTCCATGCCCTCAACAACCTTACCATCAAAGACAAATTCCCCATTCCTGTCATTGATGACCTCCTGGATGAATTGAGTGGCGCCCAATTCTTCACTAAACTGGATCTTCATTTGGGCTACCACCAGATACGTATGAAAGAGGCAGATATTCCCACGACTACCTTTAGAACTCATGAGGGCCACTATGAGTTTTTGGTCATACCCTTTGGCTTGTGTAATGCCTCCTCCACCTTCCAAAGCCTCATGAATCATGTCTTCCATCCTTTTCTCCACCATTTTGTCTTAGTTTTCTTTGATGATATCCTCATCTATAGAAAAACCTGGACAAACCATCTTGCTCATGTGGATCAAGTTCTCCATCTACTCTCTCAACACCAACTTTTCCTGATGGTGTCAGGGTGGATCCTAAAAAGATTGAAGATATGCAATACTGGCCTCACCCAAAGACTCTTAAGAGCTTGCGTGGATTTCTAGGCTTAACAAGGTATTATCGCAAGCTTGTTAAGAATTATGGGAATATTGCAACACCTCTCACTCCTCTCCTCAAAAAGAACTCTTTCACTTGGACTCCAACCATTGCTCAATATTTTCAAACCTTGAAGATGGCCAAGTGCACCACTCCAGTCATCGCCCTTCCTGATTTCACAAAGACCTTTGTGTTGGAATGTGATGCCTCAGGGAAAGGAATTGGTGCTATCCGTATGCAAGATGGTCGACCTTTGGCCTTTACCAGCAAGCAACTATCTGAAATAAATCTATGCAAATCTATCTATGAAAAGGAAATGTTGGCTATTCTGCATGCCGTGGATCTGTGGCATCCTTATCTATTGGGGCAACTGTTCCAAATTAAGACAGACCATCAAAGCCTCAAGTATTTCCTAGAACAATGCATTTCCTCCCTAGAACAACAAAAATGGGTGACTAAACTCTTTGGATATGATTATGAGATAATTTATAAGAAAGGCAAAGACAATGTGGTTGTGGATGCACTTTCCCGAAAATATGAAGATGAAGGATCCCTTTTTTCTCTTTCATTCATTGTACCAGATTGGCTCCAAGTCGTTCGCCATGAATGGCTACAAGATCCCAAAAGTTCGCAGTTGATCCAGCAATTGCAGTCCAATGCTCCAGCTTCCCTAGGGTACTCTTGGCTCCATGAGGAACTTCAATACAAAGTCCGTTTGTATTTAAGTAAACAATCAAAGCTTAAATCCATGGTACTTTCTGAGCTTCATGCTACACCCACAGTAGGGCACTCCGGGTTCACCAAAACCTATGACAGGGTCAAACATTCCTTTTTCTGGAATGGTATGAAACAAGACATTTGTAATTTTGTAGTTGAATGTGACGTGTGTCAACGCAACAAGGGAGAAACAGTCAAATCATCGAGCACACTAAAACCGCTCCTGATTCCACCTGCTATTTGGAAGGATATCTCTATGGATTTTATTACCAGCTTACCCAAATCGGGAAATAAATCCATCATCATGGTGGTTGTTGATCGCCTTTCCAAGTATGCTCATTTATGCGCCCTTCAACACCCGTTTACAACATCCATGGTGGCCCAAATCTTCATGGATCAGGTCTTCAAGCTTCATGGCATGCCACACTCTATTGTTTCTGATCGTGACCCAACTTTCACAAGCAATTTTTGGCAAGAACTATTCAAGCTACAAGGCACAGAATTGCATCTCAGCACAACTTATCATCCCAAGACTGATGGCCAAACGGAAGTTGTCAACAAGTGTTTGGAAACTTATTTGAGGTGTTTTGCCTTGGAAAAGAAAAGTCAGTGGGCTCAATGGTTACCCCTAGCTGAATGGTGGTACAACACTTCATACCATACAGCTACATGCATGACTCCTTTTGAAGCGGTATATGGATAGAAGCCACCTTCAGTTCTCTTATACTTACCGGGTGCCTCGAAGGTCTAGGCGGTTGACCTAACACTGACATCTCAAGAGGCCATTCTCCGTACCCTCAAAGAGAATTTGGTCATGGCACATAATCACTTGAAGCAACAAGCAGATCAAGGTCGCTCTAAACATCAATTTGCAGAAGGGGATCAGGTGTTTCTTTGACTGCAACCTTACAAGAAAACTTCCCTCAGGGCCGAGCATTGTCAAAAGCTAGCGCCCAAATTTTATGGTCCTTATACCATGCTCAAGCGTGTGGGACAAGTCACCTATCAATTAGCTTTTCCCAACCATTTGAAGCTACATCTTGTTTTTCATTTTTCATTATTCAAGAATGTGATTGGAGCTAAGTGCCAAATTCAAACCAACCTTCCAGAGTTAGCTGAAGAAGGATCCATTTTTCTACAACCAGAAGCAGTTTTGGACCAGCTTGAGTGTTTCCTACGTCAGAGAACCATCAAGGAAGTGCTAGTCCAGTGGAAAGATACAACTCCAACAGACGCACTTGGGAACCATCTACCATTCTACAGCAATTTCCTCATCTCAAGCCTTGAGGACAAGGATGTTTTTAAGGGGGAGAACATGTTAGGGTCCTAACCCGCACATAGGTAGAACAATATATTCAGATGTAATAAAGGTCAATATTAATAAGTCCTTTCAATAAAATAGAATAAGGCGGATGTAAGAAGACCTAATAGAAGCTTCCGCTTCTAGAAGGATCTTCCTCTAGATGCTTCTTTTTAGTATAAAT
>ML777376.1:1267894-1280633 GCA_009831015.1 Picea engelmannii | reverse complement strand
TAGAATAAGGCGGATGTAAGAAGACCTAATAGAAGCTTCCGCTTCTAGAAGGATCTTCCTCTAGATGCTTCTTTTTAGTATAAATAGGATTCGAGGGTATGAGAACCCTAGCTTGGATATTATTGTAATAGAGATCTGCTCAAATGGAGGTTTCCCCCTCGAAGAGGCCCGTGACCATTTCTTTCAGATTCAAAGTGTTATTTCTGTTGTTATTCTTATATCATTTCAGTGTTATTGTGGTGAATGTTCTGGTTATATTGTTCTTATTCTACCATTACTAACATTTTATTTCTGTTCTGCATACATTTTATATCTGGTATATTACATTTTCCTTCCTTTTGAAAACCCAAATTGTTCCTTAGACAAGGCACAAGACAAGATCAGTCTGATACATTTTGCAATAATTTTTGAAAATATCTTATAGCAAAGATTACATAAGGCAATCGAGCGAAATTCCTCAAAGGTAGCAGGACAGTTTACTTTCGGAATAAGTGCAATAAAATTTGAATCAATAGCTCTACTCACTTCTCCAGTCAAGCGTGATTCCTCCACAACATCTAGTAAATATTTGACTACCAATTCATTAAAATGCAGATAAAATTCCACAGTTCGTTTGTTCGGGCCAGGACTTTTGTCTTTGGAAAATCCTTTTAACACCTCTAAGACATCCTCTTTTGTAACATTTTTTTCTAATAGCATTACTTCCTCCTCATTTACCATCCGAAGAAATAATCCCGCCATTGCCACCTGTTCCTCAATTGTATTGATGCACGATTCTTTATAGGACGCACTGAAATATCTTTGTGCTTCCAATTTTATGGCATCCTGTCCATAATGAGCCTGACCTTAATCATCTTTAACCTCCCATATATGTTTTTTGTTCCGCATGTAGCTGGCGTAGTGATTAAAATATTTAGTATTTATGTCCACATTTTTTATCCATATATCCCTACTCTTCAAATGCCAACGCTCCTCCTCAACCAAGAGCAGTTTATTTCTATCATTTTCAAGAGTTTTTAACTATAACCTAAATTTAGGACAATGTTCATTTTCCAAAAGTTGCTTAGTAAGATGAGCGATCTTCGTTTCTAGACTTTTATATGCTAAAAGTTATTTCTTCTTTTTATCAACTAACCACATCTTTACCCGATCTTTCATTATAGCAATCTTCTTAGTCAGTCTGTTTTGTGCTCCATACCCCTCTATCTCCTGATGGTAATTCCAAACTGACCGAACAAGGTCACAAAATGACTCCTCTTGTAAACAACCAATATTGAATTTGAAGGGATAAGCCACAGGTTTGTAACCATAATCTAACTGAAGTAACACTGGTGCATGATCAGAAACTAATGGGAACTCCGCCCACGATCTATACTTAGTAGCATCACATAAGAGTGATTATGAATTATAAGTTATGTCTAGTGTTTTTTGGATCTCCTCCGTCCTCTCCTACCATTATGCCAGGTGGGCAGTAGCATCACATGCATCACATCCACTAAATGGTTTGAAATAAAGATATTTTTGAAACATTCCGCTGAAGGATCTGATAAGGCCACCTCACCCCACACTTCCTCGAGGCTAGTAGTAAAATTAAAATCCCCCGCAAGGATAATATTCTTCTATGCTAATAATCCTTTAGTGTCCATATGTTCCCAGAAATGCCTTTGGCCTGAGCACGGCCCATAAGCATTAATGAAACTGATCCTTTTTTATTAGGAATGTGGGTACCTGTCAATAAAATTCCACCAGCACTTAGGAATGGTTGTAGCTCAAAAATATTAGGATTCCAAGCCACCAGAAGTCCCCTCAACTTCCCAACAGAGCTAACAAAACTAATCATCCAATTAGGGAAAATAGAAAACATAAACTTTCTAGCTTTATCCTCCAAGGCTAGAGTCTCTGGGAAAAAAACAATATCTGGTTTAGTGTTTGTAAGAAGTATATGCAAGGATGGAAGTTTAAGGGTGCCACCTACCCCTCTTATGTTTAGGGTTAATAGGATCATTATTTTTCCCTTGCAAGGGCTTTCACGGCTCTAAGCACCCCCATATCAAGTGTGGAAACTCGATTCTGAACACCATTAATAGATGTTGACCCTAATATTTTACGTGCACTACAAGTTTTAATAGGAGAAACCTCCAAACCTATACCCCGAGACCAAGCCAGTGTCTTTGCTTTGTCATATCTTTGTCTAGTTACACTGTCACTCATAACATTGTCTAAGTTCCCATGATAGGCTTCCAAACCCCAAAAAGTTGGTAAAGGTACAAGGCTAACTAAACCACCCGGAGTCGGGTTTGTGATGTTAGTAGTTAAATCTAAACCAAGTTCTATCTCTGTAACAATAGGTACCTGAGAGGTAGAAGCATTACAATCTAAACAAAGTTCCATCTTAGTTGTAATTGGGACCCATGAAGAAGTAGCATCACAGTCCCCCCTAGTCTGTAAAATTATGGCTTTAGGAACAATATTAGAATGTAAAGTATGCGGCAAGGCCATAGTATTCCCAAAAAAATCAAAGATAGAATCTCCACTATCATATGAAACCTTTGATAAACCATCATGCTCGGGCTCTAATAAATTAGTAGAAGGAAAAGACCTCTCTAGGAAATCGCGTCGCCATGATGATAGCTTAAAATACAAAGAAGGGCAATAGAATCTTAAATTACTGATAAAAGTGCCTGAGAGGAGTTCAATTATGTCTTCTTCATTCCCCAAGGTAAATTTCCCCACTTCTTCAGCATACCCTTCACTCATGTATTGATCATTGGTAGGTGATTCCATAGAATCCTTCGATATTCTGCCTCTAGTCGAAAAGGGATAGTCATTGCGTAGACGTCTTTTCCGCCTACAGGAATTACAGCGAAATGGTAATCCTTGTTATTCAAGTCTCTGCACCATCACATTCCCTCTTCATTCCAACTCTAGAGATTCCATGAGGCTAGCGTGTATATCCAGCTTGACCAATACACATGCCATACATTTATCCGGTGCTAGTAAACTCTTTTTGTCAACCTTAAGGAAGAGGCTGAGGAGCATATTTTCAATGTCCATCAGGGAATTTTTGTTCCATAAGTTGAGGGGAAACCCTGGAAGTAGAACCCACACATGATGAAGGATAAAAAATTCAGTAGTCGGATCAAACCTCGTTCACCACCTCTTAAGCATGAAACTGCCTCCTTCAAAATCCCAAAAACCACTCAGTATAATCTCAGCATCTTTCGGTATCTTAAATAATAGACCAAACCACCCATATGGTAGAGTCAAGTATTTTGGAACACACCCAATAATGGGTGTCTTGGTTCACTTCATCCACTCAGAGAATGGAATACTACTCTTCGACTGGTATGCAAACCTCCCTACCAACGTGCATAGGGATATTTTACAAGTTTCTTCTAATCCCACATCCATACCTATGACCAGGTGGCGCCTAACCTTCTTAGGTTTCCAAACCCATGTCACTTTTTTATAACGTGTCTCCATCACATGCAAAGCCTCCCTCTGTGTGCAGTTTTTACTTTGACCTATAACCTCTCTATGTAGCATTGTTTGCTTGTGAAGTTACTCCTTCTCACTATCAAGGACAAACTCACTGCCACTACGCCACACAAGTATCCTATTACCCATCCCCGGAGCTACATAGTTCAATAAACCAAGCACACCATCCCTCAATGTATTGGCCAAAACCTCCTATAGCTCATTGTTCAGTTCAGAAGTAGGTAAAAGTGAAGCAACCTCCTCAGTTCCCGAAGATACCAAATTCGCTACCTTGTGTGAGATGTTTAATTGAGTTACTAGAGACTTTAATGGGGGGTGGTTGTGGTTCTTTTTACCATCAACACATGTACAGTGATTTAAGTCTTCTGCATGACAGAAGATACCTTTACGTCCCCCAGATCCCTCGTCTGCAACGCCCATATCGTCGCTGACTACAAATACCATCCAATGTGTCTTGTCGGCCAATAGGATGGGTGCCATCATCGTAAACTAATACACAGGTGTTATGAAGGCCCTACCATTGAGGTCTCCATCTCATAAAACATTATAAAACGTAATAAGACCAAAAACTACCATCGAGGTCTCCATCTCATAAAGCATTATAAAACATAATAAACCTTCCCATTTGTTCCCATTGTTGGAACAAATGGGAAGGTTTATTCCTTTAATTCTCCCAACTCTGAAGTGAGTACCATGAATCGTCTTAGGAAGACGTTAAATTCCCTTTACAATAAACATCTCATGCCAAAAGTTCTTTTTTTACTTTACCCATTTAGTTATATTAAACTTAATTTAAATTTTAATCCATAAATCATATTTAAAAAAAACATTGGGAAAGGGTGATGTTTGATTGTTTCGAAAGCTCTTTCAGGTTTTTAAATCAAAATATATTAAAATATATTAATAAATTGAAGGGGTTGGACTTTGATTCAGTTATATGTGTGTGGGAAGTGCAATGCAAGCTTAAACATTTGACCACTATCTCTCTGTCTTCTTATGGCATTTAAGATATTTGAAAGACTTTTACTTTACTACGTTATTATTAGCATCAAGAAATTATTTTATTATTAGTCCATAGGCTATACAACATAATAGATAACTAGGGCCAAAATTTGAAGAGCGTGGGATTTACATAATGGAACCAAGGCCGAATACCTGCAATTCTGGAGCTCAATATTGTGGAGGTTTCCTTCTCGGGGGGTTATTATTCCATTTTTCCTCACCGAGTTAGTGCTTATATTGTTAATAGCTAAGACAGGCCTCCATTTTAGCAGTTGTTTAACTGCTATTCTTGGGAACTGTACTGGAGGTTTCCTTCTCGGGGGGTCATTTTTCCTTTTTTTCTCACCTAGTTAGTGCTTAGATTGTTAAAAGCTAAGTCAGGCCTCCATTTTAGAAGTTGTTTAACTTCTATTCTTGGAAACTGAATTGTATTAAAGACAGTGGTTGGATCGTATTAGGTGGAGCGCATGTGGCATAAGTTCCTTTACCAAGCTTTGTTTTCATTTCAACTTCCATTAATACTATTCTTGATAATTGGAACGCTTGGTGTCTTGGAGTTTGAACGGTTTTAGTGGAGCCCAGGTGGCTCACGAAGGTGTTTGGCATGAGGAAGGTATTTTCGCAACGGTGGATTCTCTGGGGGCACGTACTAACACTTTAAATCACTCATCAATTGATCTGACTTCTCCTTTAGCATGTTCCCATAGTAGGATTTCTGGTGGAGTTCCCTCATTCTCTGACTTCCTACCTGGCTTGTATAATACTCCTCCGGAGGTGGATAATCTCTCATCTGTGAGCGGTCTTAGAGTGGAGTCCAGAGGCATTGGCTTCACAGGTGCTTGGAGTAAGTTGATTAGAACTGTTTATTCCTCCGGGATAAGTCATAGGAGGTGGAAGGAAAACAAGTTGGTTGTAAATCGAATGGTGTTAAGGTCTGATATAGGTATGGAGGAGACCTATGGAATGGAATTATGTGGTCTAGTTGGGAGCTTATCCTACAACAACCTATATAAGACATCGCTCCCTATCTGGGTTGAACAAGCTTGGTTACCCATGTTTGGGCATACACCAAAGAATTTATTTTTATCTAAAGGATGGTTCGGCTTCATTTGTAAATCACCGGAAGACTCCTCGTCATTACTGGATAGTAGGTGGATTAATGGAGGTAGCAGCCTAATGCTAAAACTATGGAGGGTCGCTTTCGATCCGTTGAAAGAATATTTCCATCTTAGAAATTTGTGGGTTCTTTTACCTGGATTACCCCTGCAACTATGGAATGAAGGAGCTATGCATGCCGTCGAGAACTCACTAGGTAAGTTTATTTTGTTTGATAGAACAAACCTTTCTAGGACATCTAGGAAAGTTGGTAGAATATTGGTCGAAATGGATACACATATCGAGCTTCCAGAAGTCATTGAGATAGAGTGGAGGCGTCATTGTGTTCTTCAGCGTTTGGACTATCTAGGCATTCCTTTTAGATGCAGTATTTGAAAAAGCACTAGTCACCTGTGGTGGGATTGTAGAGGCTACTTAGTAGAAGAAGAAGATCCCGAAGACATAGCCATGTTCAGAGGTACATCTGACTCTTATTCGGATACTGGCTTCATTGGGAACGGGCCCTTCCACTTTGCACAGTAAGATTCCATCCAGTCAAAGTCCTTGGATTCGTTGATGGGTAAATTAAAAATTCACTTCCCTACACTTTATTCTTATCTTTCGATGTGGGAAAGGGATGCTATGAATTCATCCGATTGTCTAAATCTTTCCACTTCCAAAGAAAACATGCCAATTGTGGTTGACAGGGGGGTTAGTGTCCCTACTGGATTGAGTATAGAGAGTCATAAAGATAAGGTTTCCCTGTCGGTCTGTTAATCGAGAGTAGAAACTATTGTTTTTTTTTCCAGTCTGGCTGAGTTAAGTTAAAAGGTAATCTCGTCTATTCCCTCACTTTTTTTTATTATTCCTAGTCAATCAGGTCACCCTATACTGTCTCTTTGTCCATTGAATGGAGATTCTTCCTCTCGTCCTGGTTACTGGGAACTGGAAGAGGATGAAACCTCTCTTAATTTTGTTCTTGACTCTTTATTACCCTTTATTCGTGACCCAAACTCTATTATTCAGTTGCCCATTTATCTTGGCAAACTTATTCTAGACTCTGCTACTTGTGATGGGGAGGCCGGCTCTTCACACCCTTGTGCTGAAGGGGTAGGGAAAGAGTTCTCCTGGTCTAGGGGGATAGGTATAGAATACTCATCAGTAAAGACTAGGAGTGCCCGGAAAAAGTTAACAATATTGTCCTCCTTGGAAACTAATTCTCGTAATTCCACTGATAGTGGGGCACTTAGAGAAATGAAGGCGCTAACTCGGGTGAAATAATGATATTTCTCTCCTTAAACCTTAGAGGGACTGGAGGCACCCTAAAATCAGTCTATGTCTGTCATTTTCTGGATAGAACACACCCTGATATTGTATTTTTACATGATACATTGGTACACTCTGAAAAAGACAAAACCTTCATGCATGTTTTTTGTTCGACTTGGGTTAGATGTGTTGTTAATTCAGTTGGGAATTCAAGTGGATTGTTGGTTACTTGGGACCCAATTTTTTTTTATATGGTTCTATATCTCACCCGTGGTGGAATTTTATTAACAAGAATCTGTATTGCTAGCAAAAGGGAGATTTATTTGCTTAACATCTATGGTCCTTGCTTGGAGTGGACAAAGTTTTGGAACCTATTGGCAGATTCTTGTTTGTTATCTCTTAAAAACTTAATTAATGTGGGGGATCTGAACTTGACCTTATCCTCGAGTGATATTTGGGGAGGATACTCCATAATTGGGCCCCTGGCCAGTTTTTTCAAAGCTTACTCTCAAAATAATAATCTCATTGACATTGAGCCGAGGAAGGTTGTCCCCACTTGGAGGAATGGTAGTTCTTGTGCAAACTTGATTGCAAAAATACTGGGTAGGTTCTTCATTTTATAAGAACTTATATCAAATGTTGGCATTTACAGGTCCTAGGTGGAATATCCATATGTATCGGATCATGCACAGGTTTTACTTTAGTTGGAAATTTCTCCACTCTACAAGGCTTATCCTTTTAAATTAAACTCTCAGTGGTTTTTGGATCAGGATTTCATAGATATGGTATAGAAGCTCTGGAATGAGCCTAAATTTCTTTGTGAGGGTGGAAAATAGAGAAGGTTGTTCTGGAAACTCAAAGAATTGAAGAAAATCACAAAGCAAGGGGAAAATATTCACAACAACAAGGCTATTTCACATTTGGTGAAGTTGGAGGAAGAAATAAAAGCCACTCTGCATAACTTTCTGGGAGGACCGAGATTACCAGAGGAGGAAAGACATTTAAAAAATCTTGAGAAAGAAAGGAACATTTTATTAAATGAAGAGGAAGAACTATGGAGACAACATAGTAGGGCAATCTGGATCCAAAGTGGTGATCAAAACACAAATTTGTTTCAAAATTTTGACAATTACAGGAGGAATCGAAAGTTTGTCTGGGATATTAGAGATGAATCGGGGCTTCTACACAATGGAAAAGAGAAATTAAAAGTTGAGGATGTGAAATACTTTGAATTTTCTTTCAAATTGCAAGTTACTCCTTCAACAAGTGGCCAAGTTAAAGTGGCGGGTCTTTTCTCCAGACTGGTAACTGAAGCCGAAGCTGAAGCCATGTTTAGTCCAATACACTTGGGGGAATTAAAAGAATTTTTATCCAGATTCAAGGTGGATAAGATTCCAAGGCCTGATGGTTAGACATTTGAGTTTTTTGTTCGGTTCTTCGTTCTGGTTGGGGGGGATCTCTTAGAAATGATGGAAGAATCGATATTAAAAGGTATTATTTCAGGAGGCCTAAACTCAAATTTTTTATCCTTAATTCCTGAAGTGAATAAGCCTCTCTCCTTTGGGGATTTCAGACCTATATCTTTGTGTAACATGTGTTACAAAGTTATTTCAAATATAATAGAAAATCGAATAAATCCAGTCCTATCTAGGTCACTTTCAGAGGACCAGTTGGGGTTTTTGCAAGGTAGACATAAATATTTTGAAAACGAGATCTAATATGGCTATAGACTGGAGAATATAAGAGAAAGTGGTTTTCATATTCAACCTTCTTAATGTCACAAAGGTGACACACTCTTTCATCCCATGACATTTTAGGAATTTACCAACGCCCAGTTTCGCTATGGAGCTCGTGATAATTTGTTCTTATTTTAGCAATGCTTTTTTTTTCTTTACACTTAGCAAAACTAATAGATAATTTTGATATTCTAGATTAGGGTTGATTACATCTTTATAATACCTTAATTTTTTTTTTCCTCTAACTCTTTATCACACCACATTTTTTCCTTAAATTTTGATTTGACGTTTTTTTTAATATTATATTTATTCTACAAAATGGTTTCTTCCATGATTCCCCAATAGTTTAGCCAAGACCGGGCATATTTATGCCATCCTCACTTGAGTCGATGGTGGTTATGACTTGATTTTGAAGCAATTTTAGGTAGCCTCTTGTCTTCCATGTTGTTTAACTTGTTCCTATACATTAGGTATCTAGTCATAGCCATGCTCTCAATGGGGAAGAGGCTTGTTTCTAAGAGGAGGATGGG
Organism: Picea engelmannii; assembly: GCA_009831015.1. Lineage (NCBI taxonomy): Eukaryota > Viridiplantae > Streptophyta > Pinopsida > Pinales > Pinaceae > Picea > Picea engelmannii. The sequence continues at coordinate 1,271,506 of ML777376.1, read as the reverse complement.
ATATGGCGTATTTCCTTTAATTTTGAGATTATACGTTATAAAATTCTTTTGTATTTGCTATATCTTTCTCCAGGATTCACGAGAGATACTACAGCCCCAGACTTCACATCCATAAATAACAACAGGTGTAATAAGAGTCTCAAAGAGGAGTTTCTTCTTATCCAAACTCCAAATATCAGTTGGTTTACAATTGTTTTCAAGCCCATAATAAGCTTTCCATCCCCCAATAATCTGTTTCTCAATGCTATAATTCCAATTGAGCTTGTGGTGAATATCAATTCCAAGATATTTGTATGAAGTCACTTCCTCCAAGTTGTTGTTTTCATATACAAAGGTATCATAAGGGATCTTATTGGATTTAATAATCATGAGCTTAGTATCATCAGTATTAATAGTCATACCCATATTGGAGCAAAAATCCTTGAGGATTCTTAGTTGGTTTTCAAGATCATGTGGACTCCTTTCCATAAGAATGATATCATCGGCATAAATAATAATATTGATTACTATACTAGTGAGAGTAGGGCTGACACAACCTGCTTTTTCCAAGCATTCTTCTAACTTGTCAATGTATATGCCAAAAAGGGTAGGGGACAAGGGACAACCTTGTTTGACTATGATATTGTAGTTAATCTCTTTTGACCAGCCCTCAATGTTTTTAAGCTTAGCAATAATGTTCTCATACATCCTTATTGCAACAACCCTCAACTCAAGAGGCACTTTTATCTCTTCCAACCTATTCCAAAGGTTTTTCCTAGGAACCATGTCAAAAGCTTTGCTAAAGTCAACAAAACAACAAAATAGATTGGTTTTAGTATTGTGGAACTCCTCTGCAATGATCCTAAAGGTAACAAGATGGTCCACGGTTGAATGATAACTCCTAAACTCGGACTGGCCTTTAGCTCTTTTACCGTGACTTTCTAGCCAAAGGCTAATCTTTTTTTCCGAAATAATTCCATAAAGCTTGGCTAAAATTGGGCTAATCATAATGGTCCTATAATTTAACACTACTTTTCTGCGGTTTTGAAATTATTTCTCTGCGGTTTTGAACGGGAATAATATTCCTCCACGGTTTTTAATGAGAATACTACCTCTCTGCGGTTTTTGAAATTATTTCTCTGCGGTTTTGAATGAAAATAATATTTCTCCGCGGTTTTGAAATTATATCTGCGGTTTCGAATGGGAATAATACTTCTCTATTTTTTTTGTTTTTTTAAGGAGATATTTTATTTCTAAGATTATATATCTAGGGTTTTGAACGAGAATAATACTTCTCTTTGGTTTTTACCTTTTTTACCCAGAATAATCTCTGTAGTTTCTCCGGACTTCTCTGCGGTTTTCAGAAATTATTTTTGGCTTCTTTAATAGATTGAGCAATTGGACATCTGAAATGAGGTGAGTCACTTTTTACTTTGATTCAATTTTAATATAACGTAAAGAGATTTAAATATATTTTATTTATTTATTTATTTTAAGTTTCATAAGTAAAAGTTGATTTGAGAGATAAAGTCAATCCATAATAATAATTGTTACATCTTTTTTCTCTTCTTTTCAATATGAGCACTCCACCACCTATTCCAAAAACTCAGCTTACAGGAAGCCCCCCAAAATCACCCTAGATATCCTTTACGATTATATGGAATCAATAGAAAAAAGAAGATAAGAGAGAGATGCCAAAATCCAAATAGAGTTAGAAACATTAGAAAAAAGGAGTGAAGAAAGAGACATAAAACTCCAAATAGAACTAGAGGCAATGATTGATAAAAAAATAAAAGATACCATTCAAACTCAAATAGAGGATAGATTCTTGGGGTTCAAGAGTGAAATGCAGACAATGAAGGATAGAATTCAAGAAATGGAAAAACATAAACAATCAACCTAAGAAGGAGGGGTTGAAGAAAACCACAACTTGAGAGATAGGATTAAAGAGCTAGAAGAAAAACTAACCAACAATTTGACCCTCGGTATTATGGAAAAAAAATTGAATATCAAACCCATCAAAGAGGAAATGAATAAGCTAATCGAACTAGACCATAAGCGTAACAAAATAGCCTTGAACCTCATAATTTTTGGTATAAAAGAACAACAAGAGGAGGATACACTAGCAATAGTAAAAGAAGAATTAAAAAATAAATCACAAATTGATACAACTTACCTCATAGAAGGAAAGAGGCTAGGAAAAATAATTGATCACAAAGATAGGTTGATCCTTGTCAAAGTAAGTTGTAATGACCATAAATATAGCATACTTAGTAAATCTTCGAGCTTAAAAGGGTCAGGAATATGTATAAATGAAGACTTCATTCCCGAAGACCAAGTTGAATTATTAAGGAAGGAAGTTCAAAAGGTAAAACAAGCCATGAAAGAAGGGAAATGGGCAATAATTAGAAATCGAAAAGCTATTGTTAAGGATAGAGACCAGAATGATAATAATAAATAGGAATTTGGAACACTCAGGATCCTTTTTTGAAATTTTCATGGCTTTCCATGGCGTAAAGGTCCTATGATAAGTTGGATCCCGAGTGATATTGATATTATCTGTCTAGTTGAAAATTGGGAGCATGAGGAGTCTAAGGTCCCTAACATGGAAGGATTTGTCTTATGGTTGGCATGGAACAAAAAATCCCACCATAGAGGGATAGGAGGCATAGCTTGTTATATTAGAAAGAGAATTTTTCCTCACATTCAACTTCATAAGATTGACCCTCTTAGTCAATACATTTGGATAGAAATTTTATACACCAATGCTAAGAAGATGCATATAGCAATTTGTTATTTTGCACCTATTAATTCTACTTTTTATAAGAAAAATAATCTAGATAAAAATTGTCCCTATAATAATTTAGAACAAGATATTTATAATTTGAAAAATGAAGGTAATATCCTCCTGCTAGGAGACTTCAATGCTAGGACTGAAACTAAACAAGCTACTCTTTTAAGTAATGACTCCAACCATAATCCTTTATGGCTAGATGAGGACCTTGTTTTATCTAATAGCTACAAAAGAAGCTCTGAAAACCTAATTGAGAATTTTTTTGGTACTGAGTTGGTCAAGCTCTGTAGCTCTCAAGACCTAATAATTTGCAATGGAGTAATGAAGTGGCCAAACTCCAACCAGATGAATTGTATTCATGGGCTAGGTAGTAGCATTGTAGATTATGTGATATCTGATATCCTCGTTTCCAACCAAATAGCAACTTTTGACCCTTTAAATGACCATGAGCCTGACTCTGATCATATATATAGTTGCATATATATGTGTGTGTGTGTGTGTGTGTGTGTGTGTGTGTGTAACTATATATAGTTACATATAAAATAAAAAATTTAATTTGTTTTAGATATTTATGAACTTGTTTTTGTTTAAATTTTATTTTTTAAGTTTTGTTATATAAATTTTAATTTTTTTTTAATTTTAAGGTTTTTTAATTTATTTTTGTTAATTTATTTTAAAATTTTGTATTAAAATTTTTATTTTAGATTTTTTAATTTGAGGTTTTTTATATATGTTTTTAAATTTTTTGGGGTTTTTTTTTTAGCTTTTTAAAGTTTTTTTTTAGCTTTTTTTTCATTTTCTATATATATATATATATTACGGTTTTATTTTCCTCTTTA
>ML777376.1:1249774-1265488 GCA_009831015.1 Picea engelmannii | reverse complement strand
TTCATGGCTTTTTATAGCCAAGCTTTGGGTTATTATGCAACCTCTTTTGCATGTGAAAAGGGGCTCTTTAGGGCACAATTAGGTCTTTGACCATCCTCCCCACGCAGATTGAGCTCGGATTTGGTGTCAAATCGACTTGGGAGCCGATCCATTAGTGGTTGGGAGGCCGACCAGTTTCATAAATGCGCTGTTTGGCAGGCGCGCGGTTTTTTCACCCCACAGCCGCACATATGCGCTTCAGTTACGAAGATGTTGCGCGCGCGCGTGCTCGCGCCCAGTGGGTACCAAGCGCCTTTTAATTTTTGGGCCATTTTGTATAGTTTTGACCCTTTTGCTGTGCTGTGGAATTAACCTTGTGCCATGAATGACTGTTTTTCTGTGCTGACGATGCGGAGTTCTTGTCGCCCTGTGCGGACGAAATTTCAGTGATAACAACCATCAAGGAACAATATTATCCTTTGGGGATCTATGAGGACAAGTACATACAATGGACTATGCTGTGACAACAAAGGGATCAAGATGTGCATGAGTTGACGAATATGTTCCATACCCTGCGCACAAAGTTGGGTATCAAAGATTCGGAGAAACATTTGGTGTTGAAGTACTGCAGTTGTCTACACTGATACATTAAGGAGGAAATGGAGTTCCTCGACATCTCCTCGCTTAGTACGGCATACCGATATGCTGCCAAGATTGAGCATAAATTCAAACAAAAGAAGTGAGACTTTGGATCTGCAAATCAAAAGCAAGCGAAAGGTGCCCCCAAACCGCAGAACAAAGGAAATATCCAAGGCATGGAGGCTCAATAAAACCTGCCAAAGCCACAAGCAAAGAACAACACCGCAAAGCCGAAGAAGGACACGAGAAAGTGGTGTGAGTTCCATAAGAGATCCACTCACAACACAAGTGAGTGTCGAGCCAAACAACCACTGGTGGTCGAGATGAGGGCTTCTAAATCAGATGCATGCTCCGACACTGAATCAGAACCTGAGAAGGGGAATGACAGAGGGAAGCGGATTATCGATGTGGATCCCAACGCCACCATTGCCACCATGGAGATCCAAAGGAAGAACTGTAAGATCCAGAGGAGGAGGAGCATCTCTTACACTCCCAGATGTGGGTAAAGGGTTCCCTGCTATAGTTTATTGTCGACAATGGGAGCCAAAAGAACGTCATTTCAGCAGAGGTCGTGAAGCGGTTGGGCTTTCCAAACACAACACACCTACAACTGTACACCATAGGGTGGCTTCACCAAGGATGAGATCTCCACGTCAGCCAACAGTGTCGCCTTACCTACAACATCAAGCCCTTCACCGATGATGTATTATGTGACATTGCTCATCTTGATGTTTGTGATGTATTTTTAGGCCAACCATACTTTTTGAAGCAATGTTATATGTATGAGTCTCAGCCTCATGTTGTTATTGTTACCTTGGGAAATACGTTGTACAGAATACCAGAGGTACCATCGCCTGTTGTTATCCCTTTGGTTACTGCAAAACAATGCAGTAAGCTCATTTCCAAAATCGAAAAAATTTGTTTTCCAGATGATCCGCCCTCGGGGAAAGAAGAATACTATGGCCACGACCTCCAGACAAGGATCCTCTGCACAACAATAACAAATGGACAAGGTCGTGGTGGAGTACTAGGACATCTTCACCTCACCCATAGAGGTGCCTCTGCACTGTCAGGTCAAGCACCCCATTGATTTGACCCCAGCTGTGTCGTTGCCCAATGGACCGATCTATCGGTGCCCTGTTCTAGAAAACGATGAAATCAAGAGGCAGATTCAAGAGCTGTTGTAGAAAGGTCACATCCGTCCAAGTTCATCGCCCTATGGGAGCTCGATCGTGTTGGTGCAGAAGAAGGATGGGACTTGGAGTCTCTGTATTGACTATCGGGTGCTGAACAAGATCATTGTCAGGAATAGGTACCCGATCCCACAGATTGATGACCTTCTGAACCAACTCAAAGGGGAAAAATATTTTATCAATATCGACTTGAAACCCGGGTATCACCAGGTACCAATCAAACCGTCTGATGTGTGGAAGACTGCCTTCAAAGCCAAGGAGGGCCTTTTCGAATGGTTGGTCATGCCCTTCGGGTTGACGAATGCTCCTGCGACCTTCATGAGGCTGATGGACGACATATTGCGGCCATTCACCAACTAATTTTTAGTAGTGTATTTGGATGACATCCTGATCTTTAGTCGGACTTGGGAAGAGCACCTCCACCACATCTGAAAGGTCCTCCAAACACTGTGGAAACACAAGTTGTGTGCCAATTTGGAGAAGTGCACTTTTGGCATGACCCAGGTTCAGTATCTGGGATACATTATTGATGAGTGCGGGTGCATGTGGATCCAACCAAGATCTAAGTCATCCAGAATTGGCCAGCCCCAACCACTCTAATAGAGCTTCGCAACTTTCTGGGTCTTGCTAGTTTCTACCACAGGTTCATGTTGGGATTCTCTCACATCACTTGGCCCTTGAGTCAAGTCACCAAGGGAGGAGTGAAAGCAAAATTCTTTTGGTTGGAATCTCAACAGAAGGTGTTCATAGAAATGAAACATTGCCTCTACTGTTCCCTAATTCTCACATTATCAGACTTGCAACAACGATTTGAGATGGAGACAAATGCCTCTGACTATGCTATTGGGGTGGTTTTTACTCAACAGGGGCATCCAGTGGCATATCACAATGTGACATTGTCTGACACAGTCCAAAAGAATCCCACTTATGAAAAAGAAATGTATTCAATTGTGCAGGCTTGCCGACAATGGAAGAATTACATTTTGGTGAAGGAAACGATCATCCACACACACCACCGACCCCTGCAGTTCATACAGACACAAGGGAAGTTGCAGAACGATCGCCATCAGAAGTGGTCCACATATCTGCAATAGTTTCATTTGAGCATAAAGTACAAGAAGGGCAACACCAATAATGTTGCAGACTACCTCAACCGACCACTGATCGTGGCGATAACCACCGTGCTCAACTCTTGTGGGCATGAGACTTCTGATTGGCTCCTTCTCTACAAAAGTGATCCAGATTTCGGCCACACATACAAGACGCTCTTGGAGATTAACCGAGTTCCAAATTTTCACCTCCAGGATGCACTACTATGTCACCTGGGACACCTTTGTGTTCCTTCAAGCGAGTGTGCCAATATGATTTGGGAAGTGCACTATAGTCGGGTCGCTGGGAATTTTGGGGTCGAAAAAACAATGGTAGTACTGCAAAAGTATTTCTATTGGCCAAACCTTCGACATGATGTCGGGAAGCACATTAGATTCTGCACTGCCTGCACCATTGGCAAACCGACCATCAAGAAGCAAGGCCTCTATACTCCACTTCCTATCCCTAGTCGACCTTGGGAATCCATCTCCATGGATTACATGTCGGGCCTTCCTTCTACTAAACATGGCAACGACTATGTTTTCATGGTCGTCAACAAGTTCTCGAAGATGGCCATTATGGTGGCCTGCAAGAAGAATATCACAGCAGAAGCCACTACTAAACTCTTCTTTGAACGAGTGTGGGTACACTTTGGGATCCCACAGTCTATCATCTCATATCGGGACAACAGGTTCCTCAGTACATTTTGGTCAAGCCTTTGGTCAATGCTAGACACCAAGATGACCAAGTCCACAACTTTCCATCCCCAAACTGATGGCCAGACAGAGGTCATCAACAGGATGATCATACACATTTTGCGCATGTACAACTCAAAGCATCCACGCACATGGGATGAAAGCCTCCCCTATGTACAACTCAAAGCATCCACGCACATGGGATGAAAGCCTCCCCTATGTACAACATAGCTATAATCGGGACCTCCACAGCTCAACTGACCACAACCCCTTTCAGGTGGGCTTGGTATTCCAGCCGCTATGTCCCATTGACGTAGCCATACCATTTGTAGCTACTCATGTTGATTCGCCTCATGTCCAATCTAAAGCTGCCAAGGCGAACAACTTCATTGAGCACATTCAGCAAATTCTCCAATAGGTTCATGACATATTGGACAGAGCCAATGCTAAGTACAAGAAGCAACATGATCAACATCGGATGCAACACAACTTCTAGGTGGGCGAGAAAGTGTGGCTACATTTGCAGAAGGAGCGCCTCGTTGGACCCCACCGAAAGCTTTGCCTGCTCCGATATGGGCCATACACCATCACCAAGGTTGTAGGGGACAATGCCTTTGAGCTCAGTATCCCACCATTCATTGGTATGCACCCAATGTTCAATGTGGACCTCCTTCGGCCTTACTTTCCACCTCCACTGGACACATCCGACATGGCAGGACAACTCACACCAACAGAGTTAAACCGAAACTACTTGGAACAAGCCACAATTGATCAGATTATGGACACACAGATCAAGAACACCCGCCAGCAAAGGATCCAGCTATATTGAGTTGTCAAAGCAAGCCAACTCCTTCACCAGGGCAAGTGGCTCACCAGGGACCAAAATCAACAGAAGTTTCCTCATCTCATGGAGGAACTCAACGCAGTGGGGACCATTGCTTCCTAAGGGGGGAGGAATGATCCAAGTGGATATTGGTGGCCACCCGCCTATTCCACTTATCCCCACCATTGTTTCTTTCAGTTTTTCAATTTCCTTAATTGTAGCACAATTTACTATTTTTGGCAATTTTTGGGTCTTGAACTTCCAGAGCCGTTTTGAGGCCCTAAACGACATTTTTTGGGCATCGTCACTTCGACAAATATTACTTGATTCCAAATTGTCATATTCACTATTAATAGTTGTATTCCTCGGATAGATATTTCTAATGATGTATCATATGCGTCAAACGAAGATAGTATGCCAAAGTTATGACCCTGGGAAATTGATGTACCAATTTACCCCGACGGGGCCCATATTCTGGCATTTCATCTCCTAGGGTTAGGTTTTTGGATGTTTAGGGTTTCCATGGTTTCTCAATAATATATAGGCCTTCGAGCCTCATTGTAACACAGAGTTCAGAGGCATGTAGTTGCTACATCTCTTCTCAGAGATAAGATACTAGCGCCCTAACTAGTTTATTTATATTTTGTCTGTAAACAAATTTCAGTTCTTTGATATCAATGGAATGAAGTGTTATTCATGTTGCATCTTTGTATTCATGGTTATTTGTGTATTATGTTGCGCTCCTGCATAAATTTGGATCAGACACCCGACGAGCGCACGTTCTCCTTGGGCAAATTCAATGACAAGTCAGGCGAAGAGCATAAGGAGGATGCGATCAGTTGGGAAAGACATTTTCTTGTGGGTGTGGGCAAGAGCACCTTCGGGCAGGATTGTGACGTGTGAAATCAAGGGAGCACACACCCTTCTCCCCTTTCGAAAAACAATGGAGACTTGGATTGTGTTTGGGAAAGGACTTGGTGACTTGGGCGCATGCCCAAGGAGTGGACTCGTCTACCCTTGGCAACATGGCCACGTTGGATAGGTTGGATAATCCCATCGACACGGCTGCAGAGAGTTACAACAATCGACACAAGGAAGAGCACAAGGAAAAGGGTGTGCACTCAAGGACGGGGCGTATCAGTCCAAGAGATGCAACGGTTGATGGGTGCATGGGCTCGATTGGGTGCATCGGGTCCACGAAGGGGCGCGAAAGTTCATTTGGGCATGATGGGGACACGACGATTCATGATGGTGAACCTTGGAGTCTATATAAGAGAACAAGACGCACAACCAAAGACAGAAGCAAGTGAGCAAGGCAAGAGACATGAGATCAATCTAAGGTTGGGTGCATAGGTGGGCGCACCACAAGCTGAGGCAAGGAGGAGCAACAGATAAAGTCTTGGTGTGATGAATTCGCAAGTCTGGATAGAATTTTTGTATGGGGCAAAGTCGTGAGACTCTTCCTATCTATGTAACTGGGACGACAATGCCCTCTCTGTATTGTATTGTTTATGGTTCGCAATATAAGGATACTAAGTCGAGTATTAGGCATCGTTGGTGCCACCCACACTATATATGTGTCTCTTGTGTTTCACATGTTTTATATTGTATGCCAAAATTACTAAGTGTTAAATAATGTTAACAATTGTCTAAGTATACAATTGAGTTGCATAGAGTAAGATTATGACTCGTCTGTAGCCTAGAATGGAGTATGAGTATGCTCTAGGTGAAGAGGTGTAGTCTGAGTGAAGTATCCTTAGTTGAACCAAGCTACCAAGTGAAAACTACCATGGTGCCACATATCCATGAGATGTCAAAGTTAAACTTGAACATGACTCTTGGAGGCATGACAAAACCCATAACCTCCCCAACTTTCAGAAGAAAAAAAAATTCCACATCTAACTTTAAACTAACCTTCAAAGCTTCCATAGATAATACATATCTATCAAAATATATATATAACACATAATAAGAACATGTATATGAAATTTAAACTTGAATCGTCTTTATAACCATTACTCCAATTTATTGTCATTTTAATGACGATGTAGTATATTCTTTTTAATACAATAACGACACTAGACCATGAATATTTGAAAGTCGCTGAATTTAAAAGAAATCTCTCTTCTACGTTATCGGTAAAGTTGAGTGCACGATAATTGCATTTTGTCGTATTAATAAATAAAATTTTAAATAAATAAAAAGAAAAGTATATTCATTTATTTGAGAATCAAAGCTTTCTACTTTAGATGCCACTTTCTTCATTTCTTAAGTTAGTGCATTTAAAATTATTCGTTTCTTAAGCTTGCTTGAAACTCGTGTGTGTGTTTTATTGGCGATCCTATTGCTGGAACAAATGTAAAGGTATAATATTTCTTTAATGCTCCCACCTATGAAGTGAGTACCGTGACTCGTGAAAAGCGACATTAGCTAAAGGAAGACGCTAAGGTCCCTTTACTACTATATATATTTCAAACAAGATTTCAAATGAATCTCCCATGCCAAAAGTGCTTTTTTGACTTTACATATTTAGTTCTATTCAACTTAATCAAAATTTTAATCCATAAATTAATTTTGTTTTTTATTTATTTTTTAATTTGGGAAAGAGTGATGTTTGATTCATTTCTTGATTTGTGTGTGTCATCTTTATGCAGGAGCCATGCAAATTTTCTCTGTATCGTTCCAATTTTATCAGATGTCTCTGAAGAGACATAGCACAATTGGTAAGATGTGCGCATACTCTCTCGGTATGGGGGAAGGTCACGAGTTCAAGCCTTGTGTTCTTGGGGTTGCAGTTTAGCACCCTTACTATCCACGAACGTGGGGAAGAATTGGTGAGTTTCCCGTGCCTAATTTCCTGGTGAAAAAGGGTGATATTTGATTGGTTTGAAAGCTCTTCCATCCTTGTAAATCATAAATATATGAATAACTTAAAAGGATAAATTATTGAATTATTATTGCCAATTAAGTTGTTACACTATTGAGTAATAGAATTTTAACACGAACAAAGTAATTTATATTTATTTTTTAAATTCGATAAATCAAATTTAGTTTTAGTGGATATTAACCATCATCAACATCGTTAATCAATGAGCAAACCAGAATTTGAAAATATGTTATTTTCATGATAATTGTTTCAAGTTATTGTTAAATCACAATCTATTAAATATAAAATGGTAAGTCTTGAGGTAAACATAGGATGGGTTTTGATCCACTTGGGCATGTTCAGAGAATGTATGTTCAACCACTACCTCCAAGTACCCCATAATACTTTAAGGGTTCAAAAAACTTCTAATTTCACCCATTATTGTTATAATCAAGAAAGTATTTTATTAGCACGTAGGCTACGCAACATTGTAAGGTGCATGCTTGCCAAGATTTGAACTTGGGACATCCTTATGCCAACCACTTCAAGTAATTTACTAGATTACAACTTGACAAAACTTTAAATTATTGATCTTAAGAAAGATATGGGGTTGGACTTTGATCCACTTATATGTGTGTGGAGAGTGCAAAACAAGTTTCACACTTTCAACCACTACCTCTAGGTCCCCTCGTAACATTTAAGAAACTTGAAAGACTTCTTACTTTATCACATTCTTATTATAATCAGGAAAATATTTTATTATTATCCCTAGGCTATATAGCATATTAAGGAATAGGCTCGTTAAGATTTGAACCAAGGTATCTTACAACAATTTGTTCAAGTGTCATTCTACCATGGTACAACGAACTTTAAATTGGTTAGCCCTAAGGCAGAAATGGAAGTGAGCATTGATCAATTTATGTGTGTGAGTACAGAGTGCAATACAAACTTTACAAATTCAACTACTACTTCTAGATATCATCATTATATCTGAAAGGGACATAAAAAATTCTTACTTTACTAAAAAAAAACGATTTTAAATTATGTAACATAATAAGAAGTAAGTCTATTTCAATTAAGTGTAATTTGTGTCGCTGTAAAGAAATGGTCTTACCTTTTTTATTTAGGTTTAAATCCCACTTTGTAATACATTTATTCTTAATAAATTAACTTTACCATAATTCTATCTTGTTATTTTAATAAATCAAAAAATTACATTGAAAAGTTATGTTATGGTTTTTAAATGAGTAATTTTTTTTTTCCAATAGAAAATTCGCTCAATTATATTAATGAAAAAATATTTTTTTTACATCTTCTTGACCCCACAAATGCTCATAGCAATATTATTTCATAGACCATGTTCATAAACAAATTCACATACATCCCCAGAAAGTCACCAAAACCAACACGCAAGCTGCAAAAGGAGATACAAAGAAGGGCTAAAAACCCCAACAAAAACTAGAAAAGAAGCTAAACCAGAAGTCGCATGCCCCCAAAGGACCTAGAAGTGTTTCACCAACACCGCACGCCCACAAAGGACCTCAAAATGTTAACCAAAACATCGCATGCCCCTAATGTGGACCTCAAAGCTCTGGTCCAAAACCTCTTCATGCTAAGGAGGAAGAGGTCAAGAGGGTCCAAAAAATCGAAGAGAAGACAAGAAATCGACCGCAACAAAACCCTGAAGCCACCTCCACCGCAAAACTTCATCACTAATCATCAACACACACTTAGAATCGAGCACTCAACACATGAAGGTTGGCCGGAAAGATAACAAAGCCTCAAGACACATGCTCGGGGAGCCTTCCCGAAACTCGACCCTTCAACGTCACCTTGGCCCCTAGATGCCGCCACAGAGAATCTACCGCCAACCGAAGAAGGTTCACACATCCATACATGATGCATAGACAAAGCGCGTTGGGCTCGAATCCTCCGTCGTCATCGTCCTCTATCCCGCAATACACCCTTGCCCGCTCACCCTAGAAGGGTCATACGCCCACGCTTCTCCATGGAGGCTAGGGATGCGGCTAGTAAAACCTAGCCATAAAGCCCACAGAGTCGAATATCAAGATCAACTCTCAAAATCCCAGAGCCAAAAACCCTAACCCTTCTTCTAGAAATTTTGGGTCAAAATGAGTAACCTAATACCACTAACTGGTGATAAAATCTTAACCTAATACCACTACCTAGTGATAAATTCTTTATGCTCACATAGAACAATATGTTGTTTGAAAATCAAAACTTTGTGATAGATGGCAAATCTATCCACCTTAACGAGAAGACATATGCAAAGTAAAGCAACCCTTTCGAATCATTTGCCTTTGAACGACAAAGTCATGCACACAAGTTATTCCACGCTCGAGTGTCAAGTAATGGTGTTATAAGTAGTGTCATTAATTTTTATTAATAAATTATTTGTTTTTTCATAGATATATGAGTTATTATGTTGAATTGTAATATCATATTAGTGATGTTATAAAATATTTATTTTTTCATAAATATATGAAATGTTGTGTTAAATTTCAATAGCATATAGATAATGTATAAATTCATTTTCATATATAGGTAAAGGTTTGAACTTTCTCACGAGTGAGCATATCTTTATCCATATACGTGTAAGCATTGTATTCATTTCTTTTCAATAATGTAATATTTGGGTTTGCTAACCATAGTTTGGTTAGCACTTGTCATTTGTGTATTTTGGTTGGTATGTCTTTAATGTTTTTGGCATCTTTTATATATTATTTGTAATATTTGGGTGTATGAGATAAATCAGAGTTAGTTTTTATTACTTTCTGTTGAAGGTAAAGAGGAAATATAGCATTCGGTTTTGCGTTGAATGAGCATTAATTCATGTTTGACTTTCAATACATATGTGATATTTTTAAGTTTTTAGTATAATTTGTAATTTTTAGTATTAAATATTTTGAAAAAAAATATTTATTTACAATTTTATTGGTTTTAAGGTTTGATGTCTTATTGTAGGCTTCACTCCTCTCAATGTGATTTTCGACTGTCTATCCTAACTTTTGCACTATGCAACCCAATTAACCAGTTTGAAATGCTCCACAATGTAATTTTTTCATTTTCATTAACTTAAGTTCTAACTTTTAACTTTGTGAGGTCTTTAAATGGATTGTTACTAGTCTAACAAATAAATGATTAATAGTCTCACAAATGATTAATACTGGGTTGATATTGATTCTCCTTGATAACTCTCAACATTCTACGGCCTTTCTCCACTGCCATAGGTGTTTATGCCTTTCTCCACTGCCATGGATGCTTCTCCATATGGTTTTGCATATGTTTGTGATATTGTCTTTGGTGGGATGACGTTGTTGTTGGAACGATGGGATGAAGCTATTGCTGGAACGTTAAAGAGTTAAGGTACAAATCATCTCTTGTCAATTATGTTTTACAGTGATTTATCATAAATCATACTTCATCTTCGAATGCTCCAGCATCGTGAAAGAATCCCAAGATTATATGATTCAGATATCAAGCTGCTTAACTTTGCAGGTCCATAACAAACTATAGGTGTTATGTTGGTGTGAGTGCGATAACCATTGATTGAGTTACCATTTTCTGTCAACGAACTGCTTGTACTATATGTAAAAGAGGCACTCACCGTGTCCTTCATGTTTTGTAAAGGTTTTCATATCTCAACAACATCCTTCAACATCTTTCATAAGCGGCCTAGCTTTCTGATTTTGATTTTGGCCAAAGCAATGGTAGACCAAGCTAGCATCCTTTTGAGTAGCCTTCATAGAATACTGACCCTCCAACCTAGAATCAATAATGCGTAGCAACTTTCGTTTATCATTTAGAAATGGATAATCACAATCTGTCAAGTTCTAGTTTATAATTTAGAAATGGACAAATCCAATCTACCAAGTTCTGATCTCTATTGGGCCGTGTTCTATGTTGAACCTTGTTTTTATAATACTCGTGACATATTTTTCCTACACTATTTCTAACTCAACTTAGTTTTTTTCACACATTATTTCTAACTCAACTTAGTTAGATAAATTTCAAATATTAAAATTTATATATTTTTGGATCACAATTATAAAATAATGAAAATTTATGATGTATTATTCACATTAAAATTTTTATTTAAAAATATAAGTTTTTGAATTAATATAATGATAATTTTATTGACACCATTAATATGATGAATATGAAAAAATTATAAACTTTTAACATCACTCATAACATATAACATGAAGATCATAATTTATAATTAATGGTTAGGTATAACATACCTATTTGTCTTGAGGGAAATCTCAAAGGTTTAGCATAACATACCTATCTCTTGAAATTTCTTATGCAATTGATTAAATAAATCCACTCCATATTTTACATATTTTTCTCTCTAATATGCCACAAAGCTTATATCAATAAAGGTAGATTTATTTAAGGACAAAACATGTCACTTATAAAAAATTGAATCTGAGTTGAGAGGGTAACAATCATTCTTCCCAACCACCCAAGCTACATCCAATGGAATATATATATATATATTGGACGGGCAATCTTGAAAGCAGTTTTTGCAGTTTTGATAAAGTTTTGAGGAAAAAGTCTAAGTATATGAAAAGTGTGCAGAAGAAAGAAGGAAATCTAGAGAGTGTGTAGTTGAGACGCATCCAGCAGGAAAGTGCACATAAGGAGGAAAGTGTGCAAAAGTAAGATAGTGTGCAGCTCGAAGAATAAAGCCAGAAGAATAAAGCAAGGAAATAAAGCATAACAGGAGAATGACAACCCGACATTCCGGAAATAAAAGAACAACAGAAAAGTTGCATTAAGGATGAAAAGCCGAAGAAAGGCGTCGAACAACCAGTTAACTAAGCTAGCCATGCATTGTAATGGGATATTTTTGGGATGAATAGATTATGGTTTTTATCCCTAGCTTTTGATATAAATATGTAATGGGTTGGGAGATTAGGGGTTCAATCAGTTGGTTGAGCTAGGTATTATTCAGATAAATTTTTATTATGATAGATTAGGTTATGTTACAGTCTGATTCACACTGATTCCAGATCTATTGAATGTAACAGTCAAAGTTTGAGAAGGATGAATAAAGGAATGATAAAGATATGTTACAGAATCCTGTGTTGTCTATGTTTTTGTGTTTGATTATAAATATTATTTGCATGCATCGTAGAATAGCTTCATATGATAGTTAAGAATGGTGTAATGATTCATGACTGTGACAGTAACAAATCTATATAGTAAATTGGAATATGATAAGTATAGGAATCTGAATCATGAGTAAGTTAATACCATAACATAACAAAGTTATGTGCACAACATAATAAGGAAGAACGAACCGAATGTTTCCCTCCCATTCCCCTACCACTGCAGAATCTTGGTTCTTGCAATCCCCATAGATACCTCAGGTGATACTTCATTTGCGGAAGCAGTTGATGTTGAAAGGGTCGGTTTATGGTCGCTTTGGTTGATCTTAGATAAACCAAACCTTGGGTCTTACAACCCGCGCACATAAGTAGTGCCAACAAATGGTTTTGTTTTCGGCACCAGGTCTTTGCAATTAAGGGGATGTTTTGGATGTCGACTAAGAAGGAGATATCATAATGGTTGGAAAAGAAGGAACATGAATTTTTATGACAAGAGAACACAAACCCTTGAATGAGTGACAATGAATGGTTGCAAAAATATGTGTTCAAGATCTGCATGAAATTTTCTTTAGCGAATTTTCAGTTTTTCTGCCAGAGTGACTAGAAAGATTAGTAGAGAAAACTTGAAGGTTTAGTGTTGTAGCGCCAAGGAATTGGACTCTCAAATTGGTAAGACGATTGAATTATGTAAGTAACCCAACTACTCGAGCCATTGATTTTTGGTTGGATAACATACTAGGTGGTTATGTTATAGAGTTTGCAATAGATTGTATTCAATCATACAGTGTCACAGAAAGGAACTTTTTCAAAGGTTTGCATGGGAGATTATTGAAATCATTAAATATGTTGTTAAAGATGGTATTGTGTGAAAATCACGTGATGGTGATGCGATCTGATTGCTAAGGGGTTCGCGCACATACGGGAATTGGGGGTTGATAGGAGGATCGTCTGAGAGAAGAAATGAAGCAATGAAAGATGAAGGGAGGGTGTTGTGGATAAATTCATAAATGCAGACATAAACAAATCTCCCTAGTTCGTGAACCCAAAACTAGAACAAAAGAAGACAAAACACACCCCTTTCCTTAGATTCAAATGAAATGCAAAAGGATAGAAAACTCATACCTTTTTAACTAACATTTGTACTTATTGATTGTAGCTCCAAGCTTGATCCAATGCTTTTAGAAACAGAGACCTGTAAAAAGGATCAAATAGATCCAATGAAAGTAACAGACATAAATATGTTTCAAGGAATCTATGTAAATAGCCAAGGAGAAATACAAATAAAAAACCATTGACAACCTTTATTAGGAAAGGAAAATGTACAATTGTATTACTAAATCAAGAAGAAGTTTACAACCAAGTCTTGGCATTGACAAACTCCTTCCAGCAGTTCAATGTTCCAACAAATAAGTGGCCTCCATTAATTCCATCACCATCTCTTGAACAATTTAGCCCAAACCTCTTAGGACCAAAATAAGGTTCACAAACTCTCAATTACAAACCAAGAGCTATTCTCAATTCACCATTATTTTATTACTCAACACTTATTAGCCTTTCCCTTTAGAAGATGCCACCATTTATAGATTGGAGAGGAAGCCATGAGGAGGCTAGGATGAGAGGTTAGGATCTCACTGAATCAAGAGAGACAGGTGAGATCCAAACCGATCGGAAAACAACTCATCATCGAAGTTTCTCTTCTAGGAGCTTTGATAATTTCTTCTTTTTTGCCACATACAAAGGTTGTCGCACCCTTAAACCTAAGATAGAGGCGAAAATGTCACACCTTCCAATGATGCAACATGCGACAAGTGAAGTTTTTGCACCTTGCTTAAAAGAAACAAGCAACAACTCAGTAATTTAGGGATTTTTTAGAGTTGATCATTCCCAAGAAGAACTTCTCTCAGTTTTCTTCCAAAGTTTTATGCTTTAGATGTCAAATAATAGGCAGTACCACTTCTTGTGACAAAATATTGTATAACATATGGATTGAGGATGCAAGAAGAAGATATACTAGAGGAAGGATACAAATTTGGAGAGTTGTACAGAGGGAGGAGGTACAAGAGGCAAAATATTGAGGCTTAGAAAAGAGAGTTGTGCAGTGATCTAGAGAGGAGAGAACCTTGCACACTCGTCTGAATTGTGAGGTACCATACCTAGGGGGAGAAGAAGAGGAGTTCCAATCCATTCGGATAATAGAAGAGCCAACAAGTCCTACTCGGACATGATCCTTCCTTGAATCCACAACCCCATGTGCATCACCACAATTAGAAGTAAAGTTTGAAGATTTTTCAAAAGAAATTGTAGTTAGCCAAGGAGGACCAAGTAGTAGCAGTCATAATAGTGGAAATAGTGCGCAGAGTCAAAATCAGAGTCAACCAACATCACCAAGAGGAGGGACTACATCGAACAACATGGTCAGGGTGGATAATACTCGTAGGACACATGAGTTCCAAGAATTGGGTCAAAGGACCCAGAACAATGCTTGTTTGTATGTGAGACGATTTGGGTCGCAATGAATTGTAGAAATTTCAATACAAATTAAGTATTCTTGCGATTCTCCTGATCTAACAATTATATGCCACTGTTAAATACACAATCGCTTCTACTATTATTCTTGCGGAAAAATTAAACCATGACCACAAAGTGAAATATCAATAACACATAACACAGAAGTTTTACCGGGAAAGCGTAAAGATAAAAACCCCACTATCATATATTATGTATATCATGAATCATGAAACAATCTCATAAAAAACTCTAATCCAAGAGCTCTCAGTACAATACAATTGTCTCACACGGTCATACACAAATCAACAAATACATGTGCCAATTCTCCATGTCCAAACAACCTGCCTCCTCTACACAATCTCTGCAATTCAAATTCTCACAATGATGCAAATTTCCTAGTTTGCACATGCTCATAAGAATATCCACTGCATGTGTGATCAAATCACAACTGATAGCCAAACTGTACCTTTCACCTATTATCTGAACTGGGTCTCCAATGGATTTGACTTGCATGTAGTTAACCGTGGCGAATCTTCAGTTGCATGTGAGTTCACTGATTGTGAATTAATGAATAATTAATTCACTGAACTCTCACTAGTGCCAGTTTAGTTACAACTGATATTAACTCACTTAGCTACACTTATAGTTCTGTTACAAATCCAAATCACTCAGTTATAAATGAGATAATAGATTAATATTTATTGTCCAATTTATTTAAGGGAAAAATAAATTAGACACATGTTTCTTGTTGACTTTTCAACACTCCCTCTCAACAAGAAAGGGA
>ML777376.1:1221927-1249724 GCA_009831015.1 Picea engelmannii | reverse complement strand
AATTTGCTCCTAGTGAGCACCTTCGTCAGAATGTCTGCATCCTGATCTTCCGTAGGAATGTATTGAAGAAACATGATCTTTCACTGCACACAATCTCTGAGATGATGATATCGGATATCTATATGCTTAGATCTATCATGAAACACAGGATTAATAAAGAGTTTAATGCAACTCTGATTATCACAATAAATCACTGTTGGATCTAAATGAGAACCAAACAAACCAACCAAGATCTTTCTCATCTAGATAGCCTCACATGCAGTTTGACTCGTCGCCATGTATTCTGCTTCCACTGAACTAAGTGCCATGGATCTTTGTTTCCTATTGTACCAAGAAACAACTGTAGAACTGATACTAAAGATCCCCCCTGATGTGCTCTTTCTATCCATTGGGCTGCCCGCCCAATCTGCATCCGTGAAGCCATGCAACTTCACCTCATCCGTCTGTCTGTACCATAATCCATACTCAGATGTGCCCTTCAGATATCTCAGGACATGCTTACCCACCTTCCAAAAGAGTTTGGTAGGCTTAACCATCACTTGACTTAGATGGTTAACCACATAGAAAATGTTTGGTCTCGTGTTCACTAAATACATTAGTGAACCCACTAAATGTCGATAGACAGTAGCATCCACTACCTCTCCAGAAGTAGCATCCTCTTTCCTCCAGTTTTCTGGAAGAGGAGTATCCATGGGTTTGCATCCCTCCATATGAAACTTACCCAGTATCTCTCTTGCATACTTTCCTTGAGACACAAAAAGTTCACCATCTCGCTGCCATATTTCCAATCCAAGGAAATAATGAAGAAGGCCCAAATCCTTCATCTCGAACTCCTTTGCAAGGTCATCCTTGCATGAGTGTATCAATTGTTCATCACCAGTCAGTATTAAATCATCAACATAAAGCACAATGATTAAAAGCTTACCCTCCACCACAATTTGGTATAGGTTTGCATCTGCTTCACTTTTGGTGAAGCCCAATCTAGTGAAATAGTTGTCTATCCAAGTGTACCAAACACGGTGTGCTTTCTTCAGCCCATACAGTGCTCTCTTGAGTCTGCACACATGTGACTCTCTGTCAAAGGTCTCAAAACCTTCTGGTTGTTCAATGTACACTTCTTCCTCAATGATCACATTGAGGAACGCATTTTTTACATCCATCTGATGAATGCGCCAACCCATCTGTGCTGAGAGTGCAAGGATGGATCTTATGGAAGAGTACCTTGCGACAGGTGCAAAGGTCTCACCATAATATATCACCTCGATCTGTGAGAAGTCCCGAGCCACAAACCTGGCCTTGTATTTATCCACACTCCCATCAGCAGCTTTCTTTACCTTGTAGATCCATCTTGAACCTACCACTAATTTGTCTACCGATCTTGGGACAATTTCCCATGCACTGTTTTTGACAATGAAGTCATACTCCTCTACCATAGCATCAACCCAAGTGGGGTCCTACACTGCTTCCTGAAAGGAATATGGTTCAATCACAATACATTTGTTCATGAGAGCCACGTATCCAGCAAATCGATCAGGAGACTGTCTCTATCTACGCTGTGAAGTAGGGGCTCCTACATTCTGTGCAACATCTAGTCTCAATCTGTCAGCTTCCATGGTGCACTTTTTTCCATTTCTAATGGATGGCTCTACTTGAGTGGTTTCCTCCACTTCATGAACCTCTTCATGTGGCTGATCCACATATTGAGACTCATCTTTGGGAACCAGCAGTTCCTCTTCTGCATGCAATTTTAGCTCCCTCTCAAGCGACAACTGCATGGCTTTCCCCTCATCGAATTTTATATCCCATCGCATAACAGTCATATTACTGTTTGGAAAATACACATGATAATTATGGGGTGTTTCTGTGTACCCCACAAATATCCCAACTTCAGCTGTCAGTTCTAGCTTCTTCCTGGAATCCTTGGTCACATGCACATAAACAGATGAGCCAAATTTTTTAAAATGAGAAACATCAGGTTTCTTACCAGTAAAGGCTTCTTCAGGTGTACTCATGCCAAGTACTCTATGAGGACAATGGTTCTGCACATAAACCGCAGTATTGCATGCTTCTGCCCACAAATGAATTGGTAGGCCCTGATCATGCAACATTGCTCATGCTACACCCACTATCGTTCTGTTCTTTCTCTCCGCGACCCCATTTTGTTGTGGGTTATGAGGCACTATGAGTTCTCTTCGAATTCCTTATCTGTTGTAGAAGTCTTTGAATTTGTTAGAGATGTATTCTCCACCATTATCGCTCCTTAGAGCCTTCACTTGCTTCCCTGACTCTTTCTCCACCAATGCTTTAAACTCACAGAACTTTGAGAATGTTTGATCCTTCTTCTGCATGAAGAATATCCATCATTTACGAGAAAATTCATCAACAAAAATAGCATAATACCTATGTTTTTTTGTTGAAGCAACCGAGAATGGTCCACACACATCTGTGTGAATTCTCTCCAGGATCACCGAAGCACGGTTCTCCTTTTCATGAAAGGTGGACTTTACATACTTCCTTAGGGTGCACTCCTTGCACTGATCTAACTGAGCAAGTGTTCCCCTTGGAAATCCAGTAGATATTTGTTGCATGATCTTCAAGGCTCCATGATGAAGATGGCCCAATCGCATGTGCCATAATTCACCCTCATCCCGGCTCACCACTTTTTCTGCCTTGCCTATCATTTCACCGCAGCCATCTACCTCCAGCATGTAGAGATTCTTAACTCGAATCCCTATCTTCTTGACTTGACCCATTGCTTTATGTCGCAAGTAGGCTTTTCCACTGCTAAAAACAACATCATAACCTTTGTCCTCCAACATTACAACTAAGACCAAGTTTTTCTTCAGACCTGAAACATGCATAACATTTTTCAATTGAAATGGTTTACCTGACTCCCTCTGAAAGGTAATGGTACCAATACCAGTTGCATTGTATCGTCCATCATTTCCCATCTCTATATGCATTCTTAGATCTTTCTCCTCCAAGTCAATGAAAGACTCTTTATCTCCCATCATGTGGAAGGAAGCGCCACTATCCAAATACCACACCGATCCCGATGCACTTGAAGCCATGCATGCGATCAAAGCAAAGTCAAGTTCAAATTGTGAGACAAGAGAATCACCAGTTGCAGCTCCAACAACTGTCTTGTTCTTCCTATTCTGTGGAAAGTTAGTAGCAAGATGCCCATGTTCGTGACAGTGAAAACACTTCACTTTGGACAAATCCAGCTTCCTGACTTTAGACTCAGATTTTGAATGGAATTTCTTCCCTTTCCCTTTCCTTGCCTTGGCAGACAAAGCACAATCCTCTTCATCATCACGCTTTGATGAAGATCCATCTCTGGTGTTCCTCCTGAACTCCTCTTGCACTAGATCCGACCATAGTCGTTCCCAGTCCGAAAATGTTTCCCTTCCATTGATAGAGTCTTGATAACTGTGCCAACTCTTGGGAAGTCCTAGGAGTGCCAAGCTCACCAAATCATCATCAGTGACTGTTATTCCCACACTTCCAAGCTCATCCCAACATTGGACAAACTTCATGAGATATTTTGGAATGGTGTTGCCCTTCTCCATCTTGATCTTCCTAAGTTTATCTTTGAGTGCCAATTTCCTATGGTCGCTACTGTTTTGGAACAGATCTGTCAAAACCTTCCACATTGCATGTGGTGTGGTTTTCCATTGGAGACTTGAGACAATGTGGTCTCGTACTCCCTCCAACAGAATCCTCCTTTCCTTTGCAACTTTCTTTTTCCATGCATCAATATTTGCAGTGTCTGTTGCATCCGGCTTAGGAACATCCTTATCAATGTAATCCTTCAAGCCATTATCTTTGAGTACTGCTTCCATACTGTCCTTCCAAGAAAAGTAGTTGGAGCTACCCTTGAGTTCATACTCCAACCTCAAGCCATTGAAAGACATTTCGAGCTTGAATCAACTGTCGCACCAAGAAAATCTTGCAAATTCGAATGTTATCCAACCACAAAACTCAACTTCTGCAATCCCTCTTTCCCTGGGAGGTTCGCACCCCACCTGTGAGTAGCTTGAGGGAAGTTCGCACCCTGCCTATGTATAGCCTGCGAACCTGACTGGGAGGTTCACACTATAATACACTATAGGGTGAGGGAATTTCACACCTCTCCCTTGATCAGCCTGCAAGAATGCTCAGGGAAGTTCACACCTCTCCTTTGAGTAGGGTGCGAGAATTTCTGCTTTGAGAACTGTGCGTAGTCTACAGTACTAAAGTTCGCACCCTGCTAGAGACGGGACCTGCAAAAATAAAATTATGTCCGCACCTCACTTCCTTAGCTCCATGGCCTCCGTAGCTCTGATACCATGTAGAAATTTCAATACAAATTAAGTATTCCTGTGATTCTCCTGATCTAACAATTATATGCCACTGTTAAATATAGAATCGCTTCTACTATTATTCTTGCAGAAAAATTAAACCACGACCACAAAGTGAAATATCAATAACACATAACAAAAAAGTTTTACCAAGAAAGCGTAAAGCTAAAAACCCCACTATCATATATTATGTATATCATGAATCATGAAACAATCTCATACAAAACTCTAATCCAAGATCTCTCAGTACAATACAATCATCTCACATTGTCATACACAAATCAGCAAATACATGTGCCAATTCTCTGTGTCCAGATAGCCTGCCTCCTCTGCACAATCTCTGTAATTTGAATTCTCACAATGATGCAAATTTCCTAGTTTGCATATGCTCATAAGCATATCCACTGCATGTGTGATCAAATCACAACTGATAGCCATACTATCCCTTTCACCAGTTATCGCAACTAGGTCTCCAATGGATTTGACATCCATGTAGTTAACCGTGGAAAATCTTCAGTTGCATGTGAGTTCACTGATTGTGGATTAATGAATAATTAATTCACTGAACTCTCACTAGTGCAAGTTTAGTTACAACTAGTACAAATGATCTTAACTCACTTAACTATAGTTATAGTTCTGTTACAAATCCAAATCACTCAGTTATAAATGAGATAATAGATTAATATTTATTGTCCAATTTATTTAAGGGAAAAATAAATTAGAAACATGTTTCTTGTTGAATTTTCAACAGAATGTACATGATGAAGTTGTGAAGATTGCATAGTTATCGACAACATTTAGAGGTCTTGCACTGGTATGGTATATGAAGTTACAGAGCACCACGCCTATAGGATAGGCCAGGACGTTGGCATAGATTAATCAAGCACTGCTAAAGGACTTCAAGAAGCCAAAGTCGGAGTCACAGTACATCACATAATTGAAGGAGATCAAACAAGTACAAACACAGTCAGTATGGGATTACGACAAGAGATTTAAGGATGTGATGGGTATATTAACTTTCCAGATCCCATATCAAAAACACCAAGAAAGGTTTATTGTGGGGCTTCTACCACACATTCGCAGGTCATCGATCCAGCAGAAGGTTGCGTCGCAGCCCTAGGCACTAGAGATTGCAATGAAACTGGAGTCATCTCCGATGGGAGACATTGGCAGAATGATGAAATTCAGACATAGATGGTTGCATTGACAATTCAATTGGAAGAAATGACAAAGGGAAAGGAGAAACGTGAGCAATTATGGTGTACAAAATGTAGGATTGAAGGCCATCACAAGGACGAACGCCCAACATTCACGCAATATTTGGTGACAGGAGCATTGAATCCATTACTGGGAGGAGGTTACTCCGAGATATGTAAAAATTGGGGCCATCACCCAACTGAGTGTCCACTATTACATAAGTAGTAGAGTACACCAAAGAAATTGTTTTGCAATTTTTGCAAATTTGTAGGACACGAGGAGAAGGATTGTCGCGCATTCAACTTAATGAGGGAGCGTACATATGATATGTATAGGATCCAAGAAGAAAATGTTGCATCAAAAGCTAGGGGGGTCTGTAGTACAACAACCAAAGAGGTTTCAATCAAGGGAATAGAGGAATCTTTGGTTGAGGCTAAGGTAGAGGGAATTTCAGAAGGGGAGGAAGAGGACCGATTATATGTTACAATTGTAATCAACCCGAAGACTTGGTTCGCGAATTCTAGAATCCATATACAACATGCACATATTGCAGAGCACTAGATCATTTGATAGAATATTGTCCCTAATTAGTTCCAAGTGTCAAGCCATAGGAAACCAGAACTCGAATCAGAATCAGAATGTGCAGATGATAACAGCGGAAAGATGCAATGAAGGACCCATAGTAGTCGTTGTTACACACGGAGAAGCTAGGATAGGGAATGATAGGATAGATAAAATAAATCAGACTGAACAATGGGTAAGAAAGTCACCACGACCCATGCCAACCTTTGAACCTTAGCAAGAAAAGGAGACATATCAAAAGTCAAGGAAAGAAGTACTCGAAATGGATTGGGGAGCATCAACATCACTTTAAGATGTATACAGACCATTATCTATTGGGGTCTCACTTTAAGATGTATACGGACCATTTTGCATTAAAATACTCAGTCAACAAGCCAGTGTTGGGGGGGGAGAATATGCAGGTGGATCTTATTATTTCAAGAATACAACTTTGAATTCATAATGAAACTAGGGAAATTGAATGCAGGACCATATCATCTTTCACCCAGGGAAGATGCAGGAAATTTAGATGGTTTCCTCCCAGATGCACAGTTATTTACACTAAGGATGGTGGATGATTATTTATCACACATCATATAGTTTCTAAAAACAGGCATGACTCCATTCAAGATGATTGTAGCACAGAAGAAACAACTGGTAGTGAAAGCAACAGATTATCAGTTGATTGCAAGGAATTTATACAAGATGGGTGCAGATGGAATACTGAGACGTTTTTTTTGGAGCACGAAAGTTCAATAATACTTGAATAAGTGGACGATGGAATTGTTGGAGGACATTACGCAGGACAAGCAACTGCACAAAATATTTTGTGCGTGGGGATTTTGTGGCCAACACTTCACAAGGATGAGAATGAATACTTTCAGTCATGTGATGTATTCCAACGAGTGGAAAATCCATCTAGGAGGGATGAAATGTGTTGGCATAGGGGCAAACCCAGGGTTCAATGCTTCAACAGTGCACCAACAAAACCCTAACTATCGACCCTTTCGGCAACACTTGCAAAGCAAGCAAAGCCTCACCCAAGGTAGAGGCAGGGGGGTTTCAGGACTCGGGTGTCTGTAACCAAGCTGGGACACATATTTGTGATTATAACACTTCACAAATTACTTAGAAGATAACATGCATTAGCTTATCAACTTCATTCACATCGTAGAACAAACCCTAAGGCCCTCAACACTCAATTGTGACTCGTCTCGAGTCACTCAAATCTGGAAAATGTTGCTTCGAACGCCTCGAGCTTAGCTTGAGCTACCTCGACTTGTTGCTTCTCCTGAGCTTCCTGATCAAAAAACTCATGGATCATGTTCTCTATAACAGGCCCTTCCAGGCATTGTTCCATTGTCACAACCACTTGGTCCAGTTGCAAACCTTGTCCTTCGATCTCTTCAAACATCGTCTAGGCTTCATCCTTCACCGGTTGTATCCTATGTGTACTCTGCCCTGGATGATAGTAATCTATTGTTGGACCGTGCATTGTTCCTATGATCTCTTCATTTTCTCGAATGCAGTGAGTAACTTCATTTGTGCTTGAACTGGCAGTGCCTGTTGTTGCGCCTCCTATAGCTATGCTTTTAGTTTCCTTAGTTATGGATCTTATGTGAGGCATTCATATGTATGCACACTTATGTCCCTTAGATGTTTGCATTCTGTGACGAGGTCTCTGATCCTTCCCACTGCGTTCTTGGTGGCTTCCTCCCTCTGATCGTGCACTTCCTGCAGAGTGCTTGGTACTTCTTGGATCTCCAACTCTGTTATCCTTGCTTGAAGTTGTTGGATGACCTCAGCGAGCTTCATCACTTGAACCTCGACTACCTCATGTTCCTCCTATGCTAAGCCAAGCACAAAGAGAAGTGCTTTGTTCACCGCTTCTTTGACCACAGTCTACTCTACGAGTGGTTGGTCCTTTTCTCTCTGTATATTTGCTTTGTCTTCTTCAAGCATTGCCCAAAACTCATCTCTCTCATTTTTCGTAAGTGATTACACAGTATCACACAACTCGTAGTTTCTCTAATACCTCCTCCTTCTCTTGCTTCAGGGATTCTGTCACCTTCTCCTTTTCTTCTTGGACTCTCTGAAGTCAAGCCTCTATCACATATTCTAGTCTTCTTAATTGGGTGGGCTCATCCCCCAATTTTGCAGTCTCCGACAAGGAAGGCGCAGTAGGCACTGCACGGATTAATTGAATAGCTCGTTGTATCTCCTTCATCTCCTACTCGACCCTTTCATACAGCTCCTCCTGCTTCGCTCCATATCTCTGCAAGAGATCTTCGGACACATCATCCATCGCTCCGCGGACTAGACTGATATCATCTTTTGTGAGTGTGGCCTCTATCTAGGGCTTACTGGTGCAGGTCTTCTTTCTGGCTAAAGGTTTTTGTGGAGAAACCTTCCTCTTTCGTGGTGTTTATGTTTCAGTAAGGGGGTCTTTTTTCAGTGTAGCTTCACCTTCTCCTTGCTTTTATCCTTCATCCCCTCCTCCATGTCCATCTACTTTGTCTCCTCCTCCTCTTAGGGAGCTAGATACATTTCTTTGAAAGGAGTTGTCTTCCTCATCGGTCTCTACATCCTGGACTTCCTCCTTTTTCTTCTTCTTCTTCATGCTAGTTTGTCCAATATGCTTGACCTAGGTGACCAAGAGGCTTCTTATAATGTCAGTGTTGGAGAGCTCTGCATCTACAACTAGGAGAAGGAACTCCTCCGACCATTCCTTGGTTATCTGCTCCACATCTTCATAGGTTAGCTTGTAATAGGACTGTAATTCTTCCTTTCTCTCATCCATGCATGCAGTGATATATATGTAATGTCAATCTGCGCAGAACTTAGTGATTGGTCTGTACTGGTGCAAGGTGTGCAGTGTCATGCATGGGAATGACTCTATGGAAACCTTCAGTTGTTGATAGTAGGCATGGAACACTGTGTTCGACTACCATTGCTTTGACATGTCATTTGTATACCATAATGTAGAAAATGTAGCTGCCAATGGCTCTGATGGTTCAATTTCTAGAAAATTTGCTCCCTCCAGCATTTGCCAAGTGACAAATGCAATCAACATGAGTATCCAGCTGAAGTGGAACTCATATCCTTGATCATGCACTTCGTGACAGTCTTTCTCAAGCTCATTGACGAGGTAAATCACCCAATTCATATGCATCCCCTCCACGCATTTCCCTGCAAGGTCCACCATGAACCTAGTGACCTATGTGGGGTGGTTCTTTTTGACGAGCTTGCCCGCTATGAGTTGGAAAGTGAGGCACATTGCACCATCCTGGATAGAGGCTACCTTGTATCCTCACTTTCCCTTTTCTAAATTTTCATATGCCTCCTTTATGCGTTGTTCAAAGTGTGCTCGTAGTCCCATGGGATGTTTTTGTAGTTAACTGCGCCAGCCAAAGGCAGGATATAATCTGGTAAGATCGGCGGGATCTGCTTCACATTAGCCAGATTGTTGTGATGCATACTCCATTGTTCAGTCGCAGGGTTAGCATGGCTAGAACATCATGCAATCGAAGGGGAAGCCTGTAGTCCCCTAATCGACGATGCCTGAACACCTTTAGACATATCTCTATCATCCATAAACTTCTTAAGAACCTCTTCGACGGACTTCTCTAACTCAGTCTGTTCGGTCGACATTCTTACTTTTAAATGGATAGGTTGGGGTAAACAAGCGGATGGTGATGTCTAGGTTATGAAATCACAACTTGACACACAATCAGTTCTCTATTATAAACGTTAATCAAGGATGGAAAAAAGTGGTCCCAGCGCAACATCCGATGGGTTAAATAAGCGAGCGTCATAACGGATTTGTCTAACAGGTAGGAATGCTTCCATCAATGTGAATATGTCCGTTATGGCATGGTCTCAACGTCCAATGACGGTCTATCTACCCATAAATGTGTTACCTAGTCGTTCTGGAGCGTCGTTCTAACTGTTGGGACACCTCCAACGGTCATATAGCTTCATCGCAGTGAAGTCCCATTCTGTGTGGTTCTGCTATTTTGGCGAGGTTCAAATCCTGCAAACTTGCCTCCTGAAAAGTCTTCCATTTGTTATCTGTAACTACCTGTAGATTTTCTAACTTGGATTTATTCTTACTGAGTTTCCTTGCCTTCTTTCCTGTGATATGAGTCTCTCTAACTACTTATGGGTTTCTCTTTCCATTCTTATTATTATCTTCTCCTAGTGTAGTGACTTCTCATTGTTGATGAGCTTCTAGAGAGGTCAAATTTAATATCCCTTCTCTTATTAATTCCAGAGTGGAAATTCTTATTTCTTGCATGGATAGGTCTTTCAAACCTTCTTGCATTCTTTCAACTTCGACAACTAACTCTCTTGTCTTCTACTTCTTCGACTTAACTTCTCATTCTATAATTAGTCGGTCTATCTTTCTAGCTATGAAATCCCTTAGTTCTTTCTTTTTCTTTTCTGTAGCTTCTTCCTTTGTTTTCCTTCTGATCTGATCCTTCTCAATCCAAGTATTTCCTAACAAAAGAGGGAAAGGGGCACTATTTTCAACAAACTTAATGACTTCAAATTCCTCTTAAGTCGATGTTCCATGAATAATAACAGGTACATTAGTAATTCTTCCACATAAGGTTATCATCTTTCCTTTGAATAATCATATTCTTCCCAATGAAGATACTATAGTAGGATTTCCCAAAATATCCCAAGTTCTTTCTGTCATAATATTCACTTGTGTTTCCTCATCCAAGACACAATATATGTCAAAGTATCCTAATCTTGTATCTATGCGTTATTTTTCTTTCATGATCTCTGGTAAACTAGTATCTCTATGAACATCCATCGTTTCTTTCAACTGCACTAATGTAGTCTGAGGTTCCTCTGATCTATTTTCTTTCTAATTCCCTAATATGCTCTTATTCTCTTGACTCGTGCTCATTTGTTCAACCTTAGCAATCATCCTTGGGTAATCCTCAACTTCATGACCCATAGTTTTACAATAAATACAAATAGGACCTGTACCAAGGCATTCCTTGGTGAGATGTCCCGGTCTTCTGCAGTTATAACATAGTGTCAATCCTCTTTTTATCTTGTATGTTCCCCAACTTCTTCTATACTGCACACCAGTATCATAGTGCTAGACCTACAATCTGCAAAAATTCTTTCTAGGTTCCTGCATCCACTTATTAGTCCAAAAATTCTTTTTATGCATAGGAATAACATATATTTCTTCGGTGCTATTAAATGTATTCAGATCAAGTCTTTCTTGCAACTGTTCCCTAGCCTTTAGACTAGGAAATAATATATCAAACATACCTAGATTCATGCTTTCGAAAAAAAAAATTGCACTTATCTTACTCTTATCAAATCACAAGGCTTTACCTCTTTTAATATCTTACCTCTTTTCTTTGGATCGGGTTTCTTTCTTAGCACAGAGCTTCACACATCAAGTATATTAATGTGCACTACAACAACAGATCTATGCATAGAGATTCTCTTTTATTTACTTCAGTTCCTAGCAATCACA
Source organism: Picea engelmannii (assembly GCA_009831015.1). Lineage (NCBI taxonomy): Eukaryota > Viridiplantae > Streptophyta > Pinopsida > Pinales > Pinaceae > Picea > Picea engelmannii. Next base: position 1,238,117 of record ML777376.1, on the reverse strand, counting down.
TTTTCACGTCCCAGCAATGGAACCATTTGTTGGCACAGGGGTGGAACTAGGGTTCAACACTTCAACAGTGCACCAACAAAACCCTAACTACCGACCCTTTCAGCAACACTTGTGAAGCAGGTGAAGTCTCACCTAAGGTAGAGGCAGGGGGGTTACAGGACTGAGATGTTTGTAACCAAGTTGGGACAAAAATCCGTGATTATAACACTTCAAAATGTACTTAGAATATAACATGCATTAGCTTATAAACTTCGTTCACATCGCAGAACAAACCCTAAGGGTAGATCGTCGCAGTAACAATGAAAAAATACACATCGCACTTAGCATCATAAGTTAGATCTAGCATATTCAACATAAATAAATCACTAAGCATCCGTAGATCTATCTATCATATATAACAATCAATGCACTAAGCAGATCCACAGCATAAACATCATAGCACAAAATAAACCATCAACACATGATATACATGGTTCACCCCAGTGTGGGGCTACGCCCACCAATGAATTCTTCTTCTTTATTAGTATTCAATCTCTTACATTCATCCGCTCCTATGCACTAAGCTACAGAGCCAGACTTCACACTAGACAGGTGATCTACGCACTCAGAGCCAGATCCTCCTTCCCAAAATCAGATCAAGGCACAGAGCCAACTCCTATATCAAGCACAGAGCCTTACATACACGTTTTGTTGCACAAAGCAACTCAGAACTACTTCCCTCTTGCACTTAGCCAATTACATCCCTTCACTACATTACATTCTTTCTTATTTATACTTTTACAATCGCTTACAAAAAGGCCTCATCATGGGTAAATCCATGGGTCGACATCCCATAAACCCTAATACAAAACCCTAATGAACCCCTTCCCGAGTCCACAAATCAAGTGAGATCCTACGATCTCAGCTCTGCCTGGGTGCTCCATCTTCGACCTGCCTATCGAAGTCCAAAAAGGTGGTCGAACCTGACCAATGTTTCCTCAAAACTTGGTCAAGGGCCAACAAAATTCCTTTGAATCCATAGGTAATGTTGCAAGCATTTGAGAAATGGGCCATAGAATTTGTGGGTCCAATTAACCCACTAGTAAGAAGATCAAGGGCAAGGTATATCATTAATGTGACAAAGTATTTGGCAAGATGGGGAAAAACAACCCCAGTTATAGACTGTACTACATAAAATGTTGTGTGATTTCTGTTTGAAAATGTAGTCACAAGGTTTGGATGTCCACGTATATTACCCAGTGATCAAGGGACACACTTTCTAAACAAAACAATTGCAACATTGATTGAGGAGTTTTGGATTCATCACCAAAAGAGTACCCCATATCACCCTCAGGCCAATGGAACCGTGGAAACTTTTAATAAGATATTGGAGAATTCCTTGACAAAGATTTACAATGTAGGGAGAAATGATTGAGACTTAAGATTTCTTGCAGTATTATGGGCTTACAGGACTACAAGCAAGAAGTTGACAAGATAGACCCCTTTCAAGTTGGTCTATGGGAAAGAAGCAATAATTCCAATGGAGTTCATTATTCCTAGCCTACGCATTGCAACAACCACATAGCTTGGCACAATACAGGAGAGGTTCGCACATTTAGTACAACTTGAGGAGAATCAATTTGGCATAGGATTCCATCAGTAGGTTCAAAAATCCAGAGAGAAGACCTGGCATGATCAACACATTAAACAGAAGAATTTTCACGTTGGATATTTCGTACTACTTTATGACAACAAGTATATGCAACATCCAGGAAAGTTTTGAATTCATTGGTTAGGACCCTATGTGATTCAGTAACTAACATATATAGGTGTTGTACGATTGGAAACCTTGAATGAAGAAGTCTTGGAAGGAATAGTTAATGGAAGTCAGTTGAAACTCTATACAGACAGTCGATAGGCTGTGCAGTAATTTGGGTTGCATCGAAACACATGTATTATAGTAGTTGTATCATAGTGGTAATAAAAAGAAGGAAAAAAAAAAAAGGAAATATAAGGAAAAAAAGAAGGAAAAACAAATAAAAGGAAATATAAGGAAAAAAAGAAGAACGTTCAAATACTAAGGCATAAGAAGGTACACAAAATGAATCGTCATCACACTTAATCATAGCACTATGCCAAACTAGGAGATGAGACAGAGACAAGATGGACTATGATGCATACAGATAAAACAACAATACACCAGTGCACATTTTGGCAATGACAAGACCGTTAAAAGCATTAAAGCACAGAAATGATGGTTACATACCGGGAGTGATAGGTCATAAAAGCGTTGTATAAGTATTAAATGGGAAAATTCGTCGAAAATCTTGACAGATTGGAAATACGAGGGATAAATCACACAATGGATTTAGTAATAAAGAAGAATTTAGTTAAACAACTCATCAACCACGGTGACAGATTGGACAAGTTAGTTAAGGCAGGATGAGACAGGTACAGTTGGCTCAAACACACAAAATAACAGAAAGTTGTTAAGTCTAAACCATTGTTACATGTGAGAGGAAGCAAACAGAGTGAACCAGAGTGAATTAGAGAACAGAGCTGAGCTACAATGAATCGCTAAGAGATGTAGAGATAGGTCTAGGAACCAGTCACAGGAAACAAATGGCATCGTCAATTGTTGGAGGACTGTCTGCAGGAACGAGAAAAAAAGAGAAACAAAAAACAACATCACCAGAGGTCGAGGAGGTAGTCGATGTTTCATATTCGATGACATGTGCATAATTCCACAAAGACTACTTACAACCAAGGATGGAATATGAACCACAGATAAATCCACTAGCCAATGCAAAGTATCCATTGTCAATAACATTAGTTTTGGCTTGTGTAAGAAGTGACGAAGACATGCTCAGGAAGATTTCCAACCTTAATTTTATGGACCATGATATCACAGATACACATAAATTCCCTGAGTTTGACAGGGATCAATATTTGTGAAAAAGGACCATCCTAGGGATGGGAGCAATCCGGGTCGAGCCATAAGAGTGGATGTCAGGGTTGCAGAAGGAAGGACTATTGAACTTATTTAACATTCCACATTTCGGGCGAAGTACATAGATCAATGCATGTGTGAAGGTATTATTAAGATGCATCCATGGGGGGACACTTTGGCTCGATTCCTGAGTATCGATTGATATTTTGTTGATTGCATGTATTATAGGATTTCCCAAAGCAGGAGAAGACTTGAGGTTGTTGTTCCTCAAGATGGGAGAGCGAGCCCTTTCTGAATCAATGAAGGATAAATTTGACACATTTAGGGGAAAGAGGGGCTTGTGTGTTAGAAACATCAACAATAAGAATGTGAATATTGTGACACAAGTATTGGCCTGCAAATTGTTGCAGAAATGTCACAAATATGAAGTATCAGTTTCCATCTTTGAGGTCGCAGAGAAATGTATAGTAGGAGTTCAAATGAACTGGGCTACCTTCTTGGTTAACAACTTTTTACAGGATTGCACGGAGGCCTGGGATAAGGGAATTTAATTTCATTATGCTTGGTTGTTCATTCTTATTGCATTGGTCAGGTGGAAAGAATGCATGTATTACCAGTTCATTCACAATTCAAGTAGCAACACTCTGGTTGCGAGATATACCAATTTATGGCATTCACCAATTAAAACAAGATAGACTGACAATAACATCACATTTTTACCTACTTGAAGAGGATCACCTCTTCAGTTGCATAAACATTGCTCATATCTGAAGAAGCAGTAGCAACATACAATTATATTTCCCAGTTTAGAGTCGACATGCACCATATGTACGTGCAGGCTAAGAAGGATCCAACACAGTAATGGTTACCCACCAATTATAGGTTGAAAATGGAAGATGTGAATTTGATAATCAATGATTGGGAGGAAAACTAGAAGAGTCCACCAGGAAAAACAGGGCTCTCAGAAGAAGAGGATGACCAAGACAAGAGTGATGAGGAGTTGAGTGATGACCAAGGCAAAGATCAGACGAATGGCACAGGCGATCTTCTTGGCACATCGACGGTCCCCGAAGAAGGACCAAAAAGAAAGGATAAGGGGGAAGAGAAAATAGGAGGTTCGTGCAAGAAATCTAAGGCATAGAGACAGACCCCATTTTACATATTAACAAATGATGATATGGATAGAATTGGCTACCAGATACGGGATTCTATAGAAGAGTTATGAGAATAAGCAGCAAAGAATCAAGAAGAACAATAGAAGAAATTACAAGACTAGTTGGGTGTACTTCAATAGATGATGGAAGCTACAAACTTGAAGAAGGATCACAGGTCCAACGAAGAATCGTTAACAGGGTCGAGAGAAGAAGAAAGCACGCAACCAACCCTAACATAGATGACACTAGGGCACATAACCCTGCAGATTGAGACGGGCGTGCTAGAGTTTCCAGTGGGTGAGTTACATGAACAAGTAAATGTATTGGGCCATTTGAAGATAGTTGTCTCAATGATGTCCATGCAAAAGTTGCAGTACTTGCAAGCATGACTGATGTAAGAAATCAGAAACAAAGGAGAGGAAGAAGATGGGCAGTTAGAAAGAATAAGGGATGAACAAGCCCAATTATAGGAGAAGTATGACACATCATTGCAACAAAAGAGGGAAGTTGAATGAAGAGTAGAAGAAAATATGAATAAAAAAGACTAGGATGAGGAGAGAGATGAGATGAGAGTAAAGGAAAAGGACGAGGCTAAAATCATGGTGAAGAAGACCCAAGCAACAGTCCAAAAGTTTTATAAAGAAATTCCATAAGTTCCCCTAGTAGTTGAAGCGACTATGGAGGAACAAGTGTAGACAATCGATGAAGTCATTAAGGGATTTTGATCATAGATATAATATTTAAAGCTAAGGAGCATGCCAGGATCACCACCAAAAGATTGAGGGAGAATGCATGAAACTTTGTGAGGAGAACATGCAGGTTTGGACAGAGTTGGTAGAAGACCCAGAGATGAAGGTCGTGGAGACCAAGCTAAGAAAGATGCAAGAATGGGCACAACAGGCAGCAAAAAGGGTGGCTACACTAGCACCGATAGCGTGCATGTCATCCATTTTGGGTCAACGACATGCATAGGTAGAAGTGGAGAAAATGAGGGATCAACAAAAGATCCTACAATGGAGACTGGGACCACTACAAGAAGAGGCAGTGAGGGTAATTGGATATTTGGCTACGGTATAGGGTAGGGTCAAGCAAGTAGTGGTAGAAGTAGAGGATAAACTTACAAACTTGACCATGCAAGGAGAAGAGGAGATAACAGCAACAGAGGTTGCAATCATCAAAGAGGTAGAGGGGAAAAAGGTTACCTCTCACAACTTCATTTCGGCATGGAAGAGAAGGCAATAGGATTGAGTGTTTGGGGACGAGCCATAGGTAAGTGTTAGGGGCCTATTGGATAGGCAGTTTTTGCAGTTTTAATAAATTTTTGAGGAAAAATCCTTAATATATGAAAAGTGCATGAAAGAAAGAAGGAAAGCTAGAGAGTGTGCAACTGAGGCACATCTAACAGGAAAGTGCACATGAGGAAAGTATGTGAAACAAAGACAATGCACATCTCGAAGAATAAAGAAAGGAAATAAAGCATGACGAGAGAATGAAAACCCGACATTCCAAAAATAGAAGAACAACAGAAAAGTCGCATGAAGGCTAAAAATATGAAGAAATGCATCAAACAGCTAGTTAACTAAGTTGGCCATGCATTTGGGATGAATAGATTAGGGTTTTTAGCCCTAGCTTTTGATATAAATATATAATGGGTTGGGAGATTAGGGGTTCATTCAATCGGTTGAGCTAGGTATTATTCTGATGAATTTTGATTATGATAGATTAGGTTATGTTATAGTGTGATTGATACTAAGTCCAGAGCTATTGAATGTAACAGTCGAAGGTTGAGAAGGATGAATAATGGAATTATAAAGATATGTTATGGAATAATGTGTTGTCTATGTTTTTGTGTTTGATTATGAATACTATTTGCATGCATCGTAGATTAGCTTCATATGATAGTTAAGAGTGGTGCAATGATTCATGACTGTGAAAGTAACAAATCTATACGGTAAACTGGAATATGATAAGTATAAGAATATGAATCATGAGTAAGTTAATACCATAACATAATAGAGTTATGTGCACAACATAATAAGTAAGAATGAACCAAATGTTTTCCTCCCATTCCCCTACCACTATAGAAGCCTAGTTCTTGCAGTCCCCATAGATACCTCGGGTGAGACTTCATCTACGCAAGAAGGTGATGCTGAAAGGGCCGGTGTCTGGTGGGTTTTGTTGGTCTTGGATAAACCGAACCTTGGGTCTTACAACCCGTGCATAGAAGTAGTGTCAACATATATATATATATATATATATATATATATATATATATATATATATATATATATATATATATATATAGAGAGAGAGAGAGAGAGAGAGAGAGAGAGAGAGAGAGAGAGAGAGAGAGAGCTCCCTTCTTCAAAAGAAATATAAATATATAAATAAAAGAATTAAATATCTTTACAATATATATTTTAAAATTATTTATACATTATAAAAGTTTATTTTCCCTCCTACATCTCATAATTTTTTTTATATAGTTTCCCTTCTCTTTCCACTTCCCTCCTATCCCTCTTGATATCTTGTATGTTTTCCTTGCCTTCTTTAATATTTTATGTGTTTTTAAACTCATTATTGATTCTTACATCTGTATCAATAATACTTATTGGACACCTCTAATAGTATTAAACATTCGACTAAGATAAATCTTGATGCCTTAACTTCTTTCCTTTCACTCTCTTTAAGTCTTGGGCTTATGTGTTCAGATTATGTAAGGGATGCAATAGCAATCAAGAAATTTCAAAGCTTTATTTAAGTCTTCAGCATATGTATTCAGATATGCAATAGCATACAAGAAAATGTCAAACCATGTGTGTGGGTAATGTGTGAGAAGAAAGTGCGATTGAAGGATGAAAAAACATAAGTTAAGTGTATACAAAGACAAAATGATGCAACATATGGTTTGGTGTGAGGAAAGAAACGAGTTATTGTAATGGAAAGCATTGTATAGAATAATGTGATAATGGGCACAAAGGTGAGTGTAATACATAGATAACAATGTGAAGAAAAGAAAATGCAAGAAAGATAAAGAAAATTTTGCTAAAGGAAGGTGAAAGTTCACTACAAAGAGGGATGATGAATTGAAGGGGAGTGTCCATGATCCCAGAGGTAATAGAATGGCGTTCTATACTTGGACACTTGGAAACCTAACAAACAACCTTGCATAGGCCTATTTATTATTGATGGGATTGTCCATGGCAAAAGAAGAAGGATTAAATAAAATTTTGGTTTTGGAAATTCCATGATGATCATTAGGGCCATGGTCAATCATGAAAAGTCGGAAAGAAATGCTTTAGCTTCCTCATACCACAAATCAAAATTTTAATCTCTTGATTTGAGTGTATATCCTTCTTTCACATCAAAAGAGAGCTCAATGAACAGGTGGAACATTGGGCTAAGGTGGCCACTAACCTTATCCTTGGAACTTTGTTAAAAAGTGAGGTCATTAGCTCCTCCCCCATACCTTAGTGAATCATATGGAAATGAACCTCCATTTTGCATTAATGCTCAACTGTAATAAGACATTTCAAGGTTCGAATGGCAGCTGGTCAGAGCAACCTGCACATATGAACCGCGGTAGTGGGGATGCAAGTATTCAATATTGTGTGGTTGAAACGTGGGATGACATTGAGGATGATGAATTCACATAGAGGAGTCTAGTTGCTAAGGGAGTTGCTCTGGATTTTTTGGTCTCAGCATGGCTCAACAGGAAGGGATTTAGCTTAGGATTTAAAGGGTCAAGGCTAGTGTGGTCATTTCGATTCATGGGAGGAAATATAAAGAGGTATGATACCCTCAATGTTGGTACCTTTTGTTGAATCCACTAGGAATCCCCTGGTTTTATGTGTGTTTTTTCATGTTCCTGTGTTAGAGGAATTCACCACTCTGTCGCTATTAGTATTTAACAAAATAGGAATTGTTGTTAGCTATTTGGGGATTTTCTGGTTTGAAATTCATGTTTACAATTATGTTCCAAGGTTTTGGGTTCCTTTTTAGTGGTTTTGTGCGAGGGCTTTTCGTGGAAGAAATGGAGAATCAAGACTAGAACGAAATCAAGAAAATTGTCTGCAAGCATGAGGAATTTAACCATGTTATCAACATTGCTCTTCATCGTATCTCAGCAAAAATATCAGAGATGGAACAAGCCAATGCAGAAAATGTGATCAATATTATGAATCTTCTCCACCTTTAGTAGTAGTGAATTGATAATCTGGAAGTGAAATGCCAACAACTAAGCAATGCGATTCTCCCATAGTGCACAGAGCCTCATTTTCTCACCTCATACAACCAGGGGTCATTAAATTTGCAGCAATCAGATCTTAGGGAAGAAGACACGAGGGGATAGCCTCTCAATCCTATGGAGTTGGAGGAAATAGGCTCCCCTCACTATGTTGAAGAGAAGGAAGCTTAAGACCGTGTACCTCCCTAACTAGATATGTTTTTTAAAGTAGTTAAATTTTTGGATCAATATGTAAAACATGCTACAATCTTAAATACTTGGAATGTCAGTTGAGATAAGGTCATAGTGTTTTCATCAGTCTTAGAAGAAATATTTTTAGTTTCAGATCATTTTGGACTTATGTATGTAAATTATTGTTAGTTATGGCACAACCCCTCCTTTTAATGAAAAATATTGTGTCCTGGTTTTAAAAAAACTATAAGGTTTGCTAGTTGATTTAGAGAGACATGGTTAAGTCATAATAGAGAAGTGTTAGAGAGTCAACCAAAAGACATGGAGGGAGTAGATATTTGAGAGCTCCCAATTTTTATATGATATCTATGCATTGTGAACCTTTTCCTGTTATTGTAATTTGATCATGTGATTGAATACATGTGTTATTATTTCTACATGACCTCTATCTGATCATATAATTGTAGCTTTCTCTACAATAGAGGTGAGAATATAGATATCACATCCCAACTCTTTCAAGGGTGTACACACATGCACACAAGTAATGTATGTCTTCTTCTCTCCATCAAGTTTAGTTACTTAGTGTTTATCAGGTCAAGATGCCCTTTCTAATCATGAGACTAAGTTTTGGAGAATAAATCCTATAGAACAATTTTGGTATCAAAGAATGACAAAATGTTAATCATAATCATAATCGATTTCAAATGCACCAATCATTGAATAAACTCAAAAATCCTTACTTCTCATACCCCTCTTTTTTTAAAGACATAGATACTAAAATCCAAAGTGCCCTAATTCAAGACAATTCTTGTCCTCTCTATCTCAATTGAACCAATGACTAAGTGTGAAGTAAAATCCTAAAGGCCCAACTTCACACTACCGTTTCTCACTCTATGTGAAAACTTGAAACCCTAAACTAGTTACGAATTGTTGAAAAACTCAACTCGATGAATGATTTGGTGAGGTTTGAGTGTAAAATTTTGACTTGAACTTGACAAAAACTCCATAATATAATCCATTCAATTTGAGAATTTTTCTTTTCCTTTTTGGAATGTATATTTAACACACATTAGTTATACCATCCATTTAACACTTAAACTTGTCGAACAACAAATAACTGACAAGTTTCTCATGAATTAAAATTTAACCCACACATACTTATCGTAACATACTTGATCATATAATTAATTTATAATCATCATTAGTATATGGAAATTGTAGGCAATTACAATATAGTAGTGGAAATAACATTTCCTACTCCAAATTCATCCATTACCCATGAAAACATTCAACCATTTCAATACATAAATAATATTGTTGATTACACATGAGCTATAAATAACATAATTTGTAGAAAAAAGTGGTAGCTTATATACCCAATCATTTCCCATATAAACAATTATATTTCTTAAATGATTCTAGCCTCTTCTGAGAAACTCGCAAGACCATTTACAACAAAATCACATGGTTGGAAATTACAAAACAAATGCCCAATGTTAATTTTCACCCTTGCATATTCACTAAATAGGCACATAATTCTTAATTATAACCTTGCATATTCACTAAATAGGCACATAATTCTTAATTATAGTATCAGTAATAACATTAGTCATCAACATATAGAAATAAATATTAGGTTACTTATTTTTTTATGATATTTCACTTGGGGAAATAGCTCCATGGGAGTAGTTTTCGTCCTATCCATAGACACCAACTTGAATAAGTGCCACCCATATGCTAGGAAATAAAACAACAATGGTAATTTACTATATATGGATCTAATTTTCCTCACTCATCCCAATTCTCAAGTATTACAACCAATGAATTTATCTTTCAGCCCATATTTATAACAACAATCCCACCCACTAACCTCTATTTCCCCCTCGACCCTACACAACAGAAGGAATGAGAATCAGAAGGGATGATTTTAAGGATGGAAATTTATTTTAAAATGTAGAAACCTTGGCGAATCTTACTCATCCTTCATATGCCAACTATAAATGATTGGCGATATTTTTGTAAAAATATTCAAATTTATAAGGATCTTATATATTTTTTATAAAATTTTGGCAATTTTTAAGTAAAATGATTTTATCTTATAGAATTTGGGAGAATCATTTTTAAAATAGCGAATCTCGTTTTTGGAAAAACCATGGAAAATTAGCCCATGAGCGAAATTTAGCCCCTAAAATCATCCCATTATGGGATCCTCTTCACTATTAAACAATGCATCAAGCTATTCCACTTCCCTCTAGTGATACAACATAGGCTGGCTAGGAAATCTCTAATGTTAGGAACCAAGGAATCTCAAGGAATCTCAACTATAACAATTACACATACTCTTAGCCATGGTTTCTCATACATGCATGCCAGTAAACAATGATAGCTACTTATCTCTCTTGACAACATGCATACTTTGGCACCATCATACCATCATCCCCCCAACCAATGTTCAACCATCAAATAATGAATGAAAGGATTATTTTTCCCAAAGGTTGGCCATTCCTTCCCAAGGTTTTCATACACTCTCAACTTGCATGAAAAATATCTGCCCCCTTTCCTAAAGCTTGGGAAAATAATTTAATCAAGGCACATAAGGCAAAATACATGAAAACTTGGGGTAAGGACAATTGTCAACTCAAATAAAATAATATTGATTGGACTCACCCATATTTCCTCTCTAGTTGGTTCATTGCCTCCATGGTGCTCCTAAGGAGTTATCACCCCTAAGTGCAACTATTTATTAGTAGATTGATTATATTATTAATTCAAATATAATGAAATGGTACTTTACTTACCCACTTACCATATACTTACACAATATACTCATATACTCTTAGTGAGTATTACATCCCTCCCCCCTTTGGAACAACATCATCCTTGGTGTTCCTTTTTCTAGTAATACAATCATGTCTTCCCTCTTCAGTTGCACCAATAACAATCGTCAAGGAAAACATACATGTTATAACCATTTTTATGGAAAAATTATCCTATTAATAGGAATTCTCAACTCCACAATGTAAGCATGTATATTCATAATACAAAAATAAGTATGCAATTCTAGTCTAATACTCATTTGTATGAATATTTATTTCCTTCACAAGGCTTCCATGAGAAAGATTTCAACTCACTTTCCTTTCTGACACGCCCTCCTTGATCCAAAAAAGCATGACACGTTAAACTCTCATAGCAGATTCACTTAAGTTACCTCTTCCTTATTGCACTTACTCTTCTAGGATTAGGAATCCCCTTCTATGTTAAACAATCCCTTAGGCAATCCATTTTGTCAAGGATTTCACATGCAAGAAGAGCATCAACTTATAGATTCTTACTACCAAGCATCTTATTGGAAGCCTCTACTCAATCAATAAATTATGAAAATCATATGTTTTAAAGTCATCACATTGCCCTTCTTCTTGAGCTTTCCATCTTACAATAGTCATCATTTTCCCTTACCATGTAGATTTTCCATTCGCCTATGTCATAAACATAAGTATATAAATATTATGAATCATCTCTCTATCTGTCAACCAACTTTTGAAATAATTATTACATTAGTTAGATTTAAATTAATATAGGAAGTTCCACATATACTTATCTTTTAATTGTGTAGGTAATAGTCATTGCCATGTCCAAGATATCCCTTTCTATAATATATTTCTCCCAACAAGGCCTTTTTGTAGTCCATCTTAACATGACTATTTTTGCATATAATTCTTTTCACTACATCCAAAAAACCCTATGAAATGATCTCATAATTATGAATTACCAATAATTCCATCATTTTAGTTGTTAACATATTAATTGCAATGAGAAGTAGCATAGGCATGCATTTGTTGGAATACTGAGAGGGGGGGGTGAATCAGTATGAGCACTTTATTATCACTTTTAACCACAATATGTAATCATTAACATCATCAACAATATATCATCAATATATCATGAGTAGTATAAATCAAGAGAGCATAATAGACATCCACAATGTTAGCACTAAGAGTCACCCTCATACTGCAAGAGGATAAGCCCAGTACCCATGAAAATGTAAATGTATTGAAATGGTTTGAGTAGGTGGATTAGTAAGATTGTAGAAAGAGGAATAACAAAACTACAAATCAGTTCAGGACCATTGGGTTATGGAGTCATAAGTATCGTGAATAATGAAGGAATTTAAATTGCCTATCAGACGGAAGGATTTATGTGGTGATGAGGAGAAAGAAGACAGAATGTGTCTGAGTGATGAACCATGAAATATGGGAAAGATGACAATAGATCCTCTACCGTATCAGGAATCCATAGATCAAAGAGATGCTACATCCAGACAAGAAGAAAAACAGAAAATGTTTGATGAACCATGAAAGATGGGCATGGTGACAACAGATCCTCTATCGTCTTAGGAATCCATAGATCAGAGAGATACATCCAGACAAGAAAAAAAAAATGTCTGACAAACCATGAAATATGGGCATGATAATAGAATATCCTCTACCACCTCACGAATCCATAGATCAAAGAGATTACATCCAGACAAGAAAAATAGAATAGTATGTAAACTAAGAAGACAATCTGATAAAAACAACTCAAAGGAATCTTCAATAGCATAATATTCACAATCCAATCCCTTAAGATTACAAACTGAAAAATATAGAGCCCTTCTCCTAAAACTCTCTCAGCTCTCTAGCCTCTAAAAAACACCCCCCTTTTCAAAATATTACACTTATCTATTTATAATCAAATCAGTCCACAATTGCTAGGAGTGTGACCCGGCTATCTCATACAACGCTTTCATCTACGCATCCTTCTGTCAGATTGTGAGTGTTTTCTCATGTCAAGCGTAATCTTAGATTAGTATGGGTCTGCAAGAAGAAATTGTCCATTGTGGTACCTCAGGCTGACAGCTTTGTCTCCTCGGCCATAGATTCCATGCCTCCCATTTACGGACTGAGATGAGTTTTCAGCTACTGGTCCTTTTTCATTAACTGAATCCATCTTGGGATCGGAGAAGCAAATTGATGACTAGGGGGAGACCATGTGCCACTCGTGTATTGGGTGCTAAATAAGCAAGTGGCCGCAAAATTCAATCCATGTTCATTGGTTGAACCTTCCTCGGGATCGGGATGTGATTTGTCTATTAAGGGGAGGCCACATGTTGTTGTTTAATATGGCGGTGTAAGAGCACATGATTTCGGGGTCGTTGAAAGTGTTTTGGACCCACACCACTTTCGAGCCTGAAATGCACCGCTTCTCACCACGTAGCCACCCCACAAAACCATGGTTTGGATTTTGGCTCACCCTTCAGATGTTAACGCCCGTGTAGTTTGTGGCGTCAAAATGACTAGTGGTTGTCGATCTAATTATGATCTGTGATATGGGTGCGCCATCTATTTTAGTGCCCCCACCAAAGTTTTATCTGTCTTCCAACTATGGAAACCCTCCAACTGTGTCTAGAGATGATACCAAATTGAAATGCAAAGTGGATTTTTGTTGCTGCAAACTGCACTCCCCTGCTTGCCTGCACCTATGGCTGTCAACTGTGACCCTCGAAAACTTTATGTGATAACATTTTGATCCAAAGGGGATGGCATGCTCCCTGCGAGCTACCAAGAACGTGCAGTTCCAGTGCCTTATCCTTTGGGTTGTGGACTCGATCTCAAATACATTTCGTTGAAGATAGCAGATTGATATGTACACTATTCTACTTAAAAAAAGAAAATAAACATGCATGCTCTAGAAGGAGCTTATTTATGTACAATCCTGCACTAACTTATTTTTACAATATGCTAGGTGAAAGCAAACTTCCACCATATCCTCCCAAGTAACTTCCTAACAGAAAACTTTCTTACTTTGCCACTGATCAGCAAGAGATAATAAATGTTGAAGGTATGACAAAGCTTGAAGGCTTCAATACATGGAGGAAATGCAACTCCATGTACTCCCCCAAAGGGTCATAAAATGGGTGATAAAACCTACCAGATTGGTAACAGAAAGCCTTTTCTGCTTTACAGTTGCTCACATATGGTTGAATGTCTATGGAAATCATAGGTGAGTGAAAGGTTGATGCAGGCTGCTAATCCACTTCTCCTTTTCCTTCTCTGGCAACATTTGCTAGTTGATGGAAATATGTTAAGGTCCTAACCCGCACATAGGTAGATCAATGTATTTGGATGTAATAAAGGTCAATATTAATAAGGCCTTTCAATAAAATAGAATAAGGTAGATGTAAGGAGACCTAATAGAAGCTTCTGCTTCTAGAAGAATCTTCCTCTAGATGCTTCTCTTAATAGACATATTTAGTATAAATAAGGGTCGAGGGTATGAGGACCCTAGCTTGGAGATTATTGTAATAGAGAATTGCTCGATTGGAGGTTGCCCCCTCGAAGAGGCCTGTGAACATTTCTTTTTGAACCAAAGTGCTATTTCTATTTCTATTGTTATATCATTTCTATGTATTGTGAAGATTGTGCTGGATATTTTACTGTTATTCTTCCATTTCTAGCATTTTGTTTCTGTTCTACATATTTTATATATATGGTATCTTGCAAGTGGTATCAGAGCACTTTCCTTGGCAGAAATTGTGGGTATTTTTTTTCAGGGTAGAGACGTATTCCGACGTCTTTAAGCCATAGAGATCTGTCGTTACGTGCATAAACCCGCGGTTGAGGGATTCATACACGCAGGAAATACAAGTGGTTCTTAAGCACACATCTGTTGGCCACCCTTGTAACCCCTATTGGTACCCCTTCAAGTGGTAGCGCATCAGACAACACATGTGTATGGATCGGCCTAGATTTCCTGAAGCCCTCTTTAGATAAACCTATCGGCCGTCGGAATGCTATAGTGTCACCGAGAACAACACTCGGGAAGATACTCTCTAGTACCTGGGTAGTCGGGTAGTATGGCTAAGGGTACGGTCTATCCTCCTTAGTTAGTGCCCGGAGATATTGGGCCGAGTACTATTGTTGGACCCCACACGTATATCAGAGAGCTATAGCACAGGGCAAACCCTTGTCTATAGAACCCTTGAATAGCTAACCCTTGGGGAACATAAACATAAACATAAACAAATTAAACCGGCTAGATCTATTGCTGTGCATTTGTATTCGGGTTGCTAAGTAAATACACATTTCTCTCTAGTTCAAAATTTGGGGATTTCAGCACTGCATCATTCTTTAGACCAAAGTATAACCCCGCAGTTATATTTGAGACCTATTCCATTAGATTCATCTCTTCTCCCTTATCACATTCATCCATATCACTTTTCTGCAAAAATTTCTGACCCCGCCCGCTCCCTTTTCAGTTCACCCATCCTCATGGCCCATACCCGTAGCCAAGAACTAGAGTCTCGCTTCAACACCTTGCAATATGGTTTCCTCAATACCCAACAAGAAGTGCAACAACTCAGTGCTACTATTGCCTCCCATGATGCATCCATAAATGCATCCATAAATGTAGTCGTGCAGTCTGCAATGGCGGATGTCAAACATGAACTGACCACCTAGCTTGAATCTGTCTTTGCATCACTCTGCACCAAATTCAAGATCCCTACCAAAGACTCTTTTCCTGATGCACATAAAAAGACTGAAGGTGAAACTTCTTCCCATTCCTTTCAACCCCATCACTTTCAAAGGGACATACGCCTTCCGCAGGTGGATGTAACCAAATTTGATGGCTCGGACCCCACTGGTTGGGTCAC
>ML777376.1:1175593-1190060 GCA_009831015.1 Picea engelmannii | reverse complement strand
AATGGTTTGCACAAGACCAGATATTGCACATGCAGTGGGAGTTGTGAGTAGGTATATGAACAATCCAGGTAAAGAACATTGGGAGGCAGTAAAGTGGATTCTCAGGTATTTGAGAGGTACTACTACACATGCATTGTGTTTTGTAGGTTCAAACACTTTTCTACAGGGATATGTTGATTCAGATATGGCAGGTGATAAAGACAGCAAGAGGAGCACTACAGGGTATGTTTTTACTATAGGTGGAACAGTAGTAAGTTGGATTTCGAAATTGCAAAAGGTTGTTTCACTTTCAACAACAGAGGCAGAGTATGTTGTTGCTACAGAGGCTAGTAAAGAGATGATTTGGTTACAAAGGTTTATGGAGGAATTGGGAAAGATGTAGGAGAACAACAGGTTGTACTGTGACAGCCAAAGTGCCATTCACCTTGCAAAGAACTCATCTTTCCATTCGAAGACTAAGCATATACAGTTGAGGTACCACTTCATACGATCCACTTTGGAAGATGGACAATTGAAGCTGGAAAAGATACACACTAGCCAGAATTCTGCAGACATGTTAAAAAAGGGAGTAACCAGGGAGAAACTGAGTTCGTGCTTAGTTTCAGTTGGTCTTCAAGAATGAAGATGAAGATGAGAAATTTTCCAGGTCTAAGAAGGTTCAGAGTCCAGCATATACAGTAGCGGTGGAGTTGTTGAGATTAGTCTCCAAGTGGGAGATTGTTGGTTGTGGAGCCTGATTATCTTCCTGATTTAGAGGTCTTTTACTTTCAGCCATGTTTATACCCCATGAAGTATTTACACCCCAGAAGTATGTACATTCTTCCACGCGGGGGAGTGTAGAGGGGGGCTACCCCCTCTGCGGGGTTCGGGGGGGCTATCCCCCCGGCTGGGGGGTCTGGGGGCAAGCGGGTCCCCAGTGGGGGTTCAAGGGCAGCGTCCCCCGAAGCAAAAATTGCCTTGTAAAAGTATATTGTAATTTCATTGTAAATCTGGAGCGTTCATTATAAGTTCGCAGATCTAACGATAGAGATTATGTTAGGGTTTTTTGCCCTAGAAGGAAACCCTCTTTTATGAGGGAAATGTATTGCGGCTATGTAGGTTGGCAAGTATTGTATTCTGAGAGAGGAGACTGTGAGAGAAAGAAGAGGAAGTTACAACAGGTTTTTGTTGTAGGTTGTATCCCTTCATTTTGTTGGATAATAATAAAGAAAGGACCTGGAAATTTCTCTAGTGGACGTAGCCCACACTGGGTGAACCACGTAAATCTGTCTCTCTTGTATTGTGTATCTTCTGTGTTTTATTTCTGCATTTGTTTTATTTTATTGCTCCACAATCCTGTTTTTCTAACATATTTGGCCATGTGTCCAAAATTATTTCACTCATAGCACTCTATTTCATTACTTAGTGAACCAAATTGTTGTGATTTTTGTTTTGTTCTTCATGTGACTTTCTAAGATAATTGTTGTTTAAATAGCCTTCATAGTTGCTTCTATTTTTGGCATAGGCTCTACAGTTTGCAACTTTGTGACCTAAATTTTTACAAGAATAGCATAAACCAAGAAAAACAGTTTGATACCTGGATGTAGTGGATCATCTTAACGGTGTTTCTCTTTTGAAGGCTTCTTCTTGAGATGTTGTTGATTGTTGGTTATATATTCTGAATTTTCTAGGTGGTCCAGTTTCTCTGTGTTTTTCTTCTTGAATACCTCTAACTTTTTATGCATAGATGCTTTGTTCTACTTCTTGTTTTGTCGTATTGGACCTTGAACCTTTCTTGGTATGCATTTGATTGTATCCTAGCCCTGACCTGTCATGGTATGGCCTTTGATTGCTGATGATCTCATCCAATAGTTTGGTGTTATTATGTTGCATATATTTATACTGAAGATATTTTCTTAGGGTGATTATTTCTACTTCCAAACTTTCAATCATCTTCTCCTTATCTTCTAATTGATTCTTAAGTGTTTCTTCAATCTTTTATCTTATTCTACCTAGATTTTTAACTTTGTGATTATCTGCTCGATTTATTTTGAGTTGGAATTTTGAGATCCTTATTTCTTCTTTAACTCTTTCTTGAGTGACTTTATTTTCTTTCTTTCTTTCCCTAGTTTTTCTAAGGAACTGATTAATTCTACTTTGACATCAACTTTGCTTTCTTCTTCAGAATCTTTGGAATCTTCTTCATCATCTTCTACTACCATGAAGAGTACTCTTTCTCAATCATTGTCACTATCATCATCCTGGTATGATAAAGAGTTGTCTTCCTTTGAGTACAAACTTTTCTTGAAGAATTTATTTGTGTTCTTTCTCTTGTCTCCCTTTTGAGTTTTATTTTTCTTCTTAGGATCTTCTTCTTCATTGCTACCTTTATTCTTAGCATAAGGACATTTAGAGGGAAAATGACCAATACCATCACAATTAAAACATTTCAATGGAAGCATACATGTGTACTTGTCGGTTCCTCTTTTTAACTTCCTTATGAAGTTTGCCACTTCTTCATCTTCCTCTGAATCATCGTTGTAGATGCAATCTGGTTTTGACTTTTGCTTGTTTTTCTTCTTTTTCTTCTTGGATGCTTTGAATGTTGCTTCCTTCATGATTGAATTCTCTTATTCTATCCTCATTTCATCAGTTATGAATATTCCATGTAGCTTGTCCATGCTCAAACTGTCAAGATCTGTTCTTTATTCCTGGGATGATATCTTAGGATCAAATCTCATAGATAGAGATCTTATAACCTTTTGAACGACCATTGATTCATCAAATTATTCTCCCAGTCCTCTAATAATGTTCTCTGTTTCATCAACTCATTGAAAATAGGCTGCAATTTCTTCATCTTCCTTCATCTTCAGTTGCTCAAACTTAGCTCTAAGGATTTAAAGCCTGGCTCCCTTGAATTTGGTATCTCCTTCATAAATATTTTGAAGTTTATCCCAAAGATCCTTTGTGGTCTTGCAATGCATAATTTTGAAAAATATTGAATCATTCAAACTGCTCATAATGGTGCCTTTAGACTTTGAGTTTTTTTCGTTGAGTTTCTTTCCATCTTTGTCAGTTCAGGGAGTGGTTGTGTTAGCATCGGAAGTCACTCCTAGATTACTTGCAGGAGCAGAGCCCAACACCCATCAGTTTAATGTCATGATTTGTTTTAACGGGATGATCA
Source organism: Picea engelmannii (assembly GCA_009831015.1). Taxonomy (NCBI): domain Eukaryota; kingdom Viridiplantae; phylum Streptophyta; class Pinopsida; order Pinales; family Pinaceae; genus Picea; species Picea engelmannii. The sequence continues at coordinate 1,186,897 of ML777376.1, read as the reverse complement.
AATGGAGGTAAAGACTCAAGGAAATATCATTCTAACTCAGGGACTGAGTCTGGCATGTAAAGAACAAAGGAGGTCTGGAATCCTAACTTCAGCCAGTGGGTTGGTTAAAAGATGATCAGGTGGAAGACTTAGTAAGAAAGGTGAACAAACCACTTCGAGCAGCGGGCTTTCAACAGTTTGCAGAAGAAAGACTCTGAATGCAAGATCTGCTTGGTTCAGGGTCTCAAGGAACTGAAAGGGGACTTGACTGGATCCTCCAATTCCAAGTCACTCAGCGCTGGGAAAATCACAAGGACTGATTAGAGACAGTGTAATTATTACAGTGATCCATTACAACATTATCCTATAATAGCTACAGCGCGACTGGATCCTCCAATTCCGAGCTGCTCTAACACAGTGTAAACAAAGACATGAAAGAAACTGGCGTTCATAAGGCAAGAAGTCTCATAAGTTCATACATAACCAGAGCAACAATGCTTCATTAAAACTTTACAACCGAGAGCTTAGCTCAACCATCGATCCTTGCAAAAATGGAAAAATGCCTACATATACTTGGGACTAACTCCGACCCTCAAGGCGCGATCATATCGTGAATTCAATGCTTAACGTTGAGGAGCTTCTCTATCAGGACGGGTTGTCAGTCTGCCTCCATCAAATCTGCCCTATGTTCCCTTGTCATGAGCCTCTTTAATTCAGTATGGCTCGTGCCAGGGGGTAGCTGAGCCCTTTGAATATTGAACTGGCGTGTGCAGGTTTCTCTGGTGAGTTGGAGAATCGGTGTCGCTTTTCTGAAGAGAGTCGGTACAAGGAACCCTCCTGGGTCAATTTCAGCCGGGACCTCCATACTCTGCAATAAATGGGTGACGTGAGGCTTCACCCACCCTCTTTCTCCTTTTCTGTTGAGCTGAAGCGGCTCTTTAGATCCCTGAGTGAAATCCTTGATGAAACCCCGACCTAGTCCACAGGTCTCTTTTCCTTTCCTTATGATCTCCTGAACTTCATCGAGACCTTTTCCCGACTCTGTATCGGGTTTCGGGGTTTCGCACTTCCCGTTGTCAAGAGTTCTTGACCCTTCAAACTCCCAATCACCGATTCTCCGATGAGCACGTGCACGGGTTAGCCCTCCTGGCTATACTATGGTCCATACGACCACCTCTTATATGACTAGAGCCAAACCTCTGTCAGGGTTTCGGCGCTTTCGATGTCTCGATACACAAGTCCTCAGGACTCGCAATTCTTCGATTGCAGATGCGCCTTCTGTGCTAGCCTTCCGACTGGGCCTTGGTCTAAGTGACCACTACCATATGCCCTCGACCATATTCTCCATCGGGATTTCATGATTTGCGATGTTAACGAGCATGCATCCTGCCACCTGTATTCCACTTGCTCTTTTGGTCCCACACGCTAATCCGGCGATTGCCAAGATAATGCTTCTCGCGATCTCGCAACTCTACACGCAAATCTTTGCATCTCTAACTCATGAACCTCCGAGTTCGTAATATGTCGATGCCACTTGGCACTGTCTTCCTACAAGGATTGACCTTCTGGCACCTGTCCCCCACTACGGTCCTTAGCTCTGTCGGGAAATCACGTATCGGGATATCGTGATTCTCGTTGTCATGTGCACGGGACTTTCCGTTCCCCAATCCCCGATTCTGCGGGATATCTCGACACGTGTCTCTGCTGACGGACGACTCTGATCCAGTTGGGAAATCGCGTATCACGATTCATTCATGTAAGAGTTTCCTTCTTCCAGAAACTCCGATCCTGCGATGAACTGAAACCCTGACTCTCCTTCTGATGCCTGACGCGTGTCCTGCCAAGATCAATGGCTAGGATCTCTGTCGGTATTTCGAGACTCGAAAGGTCTCAGTTCTCTTACATTTTGAAACCCCGATGACTCTAATATCCCGATGGCTTCCCCGGGATTCCTCCTCTACACACTAGGGCTTAACCCCGTTGAAATTTCTCGAGATCTAACGACTGACGGGATTTCGTCGATCTCCCCTGCAAGATTATGACCGTCGATTTGCTTGGAGGACGGTTCTCGAATGCTGAAGACAAAACTTTGCTCGCTCGCTTGCTAGACTCACTGCTACAAAATGGGATTACCTCGTGATATGCTCAGGTGCTTCCTGTGCAAACCGCAGACTTGGGTACGCTTAATCGCGAGACAAGAAATATCACTAACATTAGGCTCCATGGGGGATAGAGTCGTCCCTGCGATGCTCTAAGAACTCATTTCGCAGCTTCAGTGCCTTGTTGTTGGGCTATGGAGTCATTTATTAAGTCTAAAACATACAGAAAGAAAAACCAAAGAAGTAAAAGACAATATTTACAAACAGAGGAGCCGTCTAAGGCTTAAATAATAAAAAAATTCAGAAAATGCCCATTCACTAGGCTGTTGAAAACTTCTTCACCCTCCAGATCCTCCAACCCATAGGTGTTGTTGGAGAAAATCTCAGAGATTTTAAAGGGGGCGATCCAGAGGGCGTCGAACTTGTTGTGCTTGCCTTTATCCTTTCTGGGTGCGTCCCATTTAAATACCAAGTCCTCGATCTCGAACCCCTTTTTCTTGACCCTTTTGTCAAAAGCCTGCTTGATCTTCTGTTGATGATCATAGGCCCTGTTCATGACCTGTTCCCTGGTTTGCTTCACTTCCACCATCTGATGAATCCTTCTGACTATAGGGTCAGGCTCCTCTTCAAGATCCTGGAGGAATTTTGCCACAGGTAAGGCGAGCTGAGTAGGGAAAACGGCCTCTGTTCCATAAACGAGTTGGAAGGGTGAAATGCCTAGGGACTTCTTTGTTGTCACTCGGTCAGCCCATAGAGAAAATTTGAGTTTTGTATCCCAGGGCCTTTTATTGTCTTCCAATAATCTTTTAATGAGATTGATCAAACCTTTATTGGAAGATTCTGCCATTCCATTTCCCTGAGGATAATAGTGGTTAGAGTGAATCAGTGAAATCTCAAACTGTTCATAGAACTTGACCAGAGGCTCAGACCTGAAGGGGGTGGCATTATCAGTGACAATTCTGCTAGGGAAACCAAATCTAGCCATGACATCCTCCAGGAGGCTGATAATTACTTTGTGAGAAGTGCTCCTGGTGGGAACCACCTCTATCCACTTGGTGAAGTAATCTGTCACAGTGAGGGTCCATCTGTGCTGGCCACTTGAGGGAGGATGAATTTCTCCAATGAAGTCCAATCCCCACTGTTGAAAAGGTGCTGAAACTACTACAGGCTTTAATGGCAGAGATTTGAGTTGTTTCTTTCCTGAGAACCTCTGGCATTTGATGCAAGCTCTAATTTCTCTGCAGATGTCAGGGAATAAAGTGGTCCAATAGTACCCAGCCTGGAGGACCTTGTGAGCTGTGGTCTTCCAGAAATGATGGCCTCCACAGAGACCACTATGGAAATCAAATATGACCTTCTGGGCCTCTTGTAGATCCAGGCATCTTAATAATAACCCTAAGGGATCTTTCCAATATAGGTTTTGATCAATGAGGCAATATGTGACCGCCTTGAGATTTAGAGCTCTCGCCTTGCTTTTTCCTAATCCATCAGGAGGCTTTAGTTCTTGCAGAAAATACAAGATATCCTTGTACCAGTCGCAAGCTGCTAGTGGTAAGGCACCCTGAAAATGCTTGTTAGATGACTCAACTTGCTCATTGATGAAGTTAATCCCCAAGGCTTTGTAGTTGGATTCTGCTAGCAATTTGGCTAAACCCTGTCCCCTTATCAACTTGGTGGGCTTTATTTCTAGATCAAATTCTAGAATCTTGGCAATCCACTTACCTCTTTTCCCATCCATGTCGGGCTGTATAAGAATGTCCTTCACAGAGGCCGAAGGGACATATGCAATGATCTTTGAGTGCAAGACATAGACTCTGAAATCTTTGAGAGCTTTCACCAATGCATAGGCCTGCTTTTCCATGATATCGTACTGGAGCTCGGCATCTCTTAATGCCCTGCTGTAAAAGACAATAGGTTTCTCTTGCCCTTGATCATTTTTCTGTAACAAAACTGCCGCTACTGTATCACAGGAAGAAAAAGAAAATATCAGGAAATATTTGGAATAATCGGGGTTGATTAGCACAGGTGCCTCAGTCAATGCCTTCTTTATTTGGAAAAAATATTCCCTGGGTTCAGTGGTCCATTTTACTTCATTTCCCTTCCTGAGCATGGTTGTGATGTCTTTCACCAGCTCGGAAAAATTTGAGATGAATCTCCTCAGAAAAATTATCTTCCCCAAAAATGCCTAAACCTCTTTTTTAGATCTGGGAAGTGACAGGGTCTGAATTGCTTCCAACCTGCTAGGGTCAATCCTTACTCCCTTTGCTGATACTATATGGCCTAGCAGCTTCCCCTCCTTCATAGAAAACAAGGATTTCTTGGGGTTTAAGGATAAGCCATACCTCTAACACTTCATGAAGACCTTTCTCAGGTGGCAACAGTGCTCCTTGTCTGTCTTGGAGAAGACTGTGATATCATCCAGATATATTACCACAAACTGATCCTTCTCCCCTATGAATGCTATATCCATAGCTCGTTGAAACGTTGCTCCAGCATTCATCAATCCGAAAGGCATTTTGGCATACATGAATGTACCCCAAGGAGTGGTGAAAGTTGTCTTTTCCCTGTCCCCAAGCATGACTAATATCTGATTGTAACCAGATAAACCATCAATCATGGATATCCTAGATGCACCAATGACCTTCTGCAATATGTGTTCCATGTTGGGCAGGGGATAATTGTCTTTCTTTGAGCTTCTATTCAAGTTCCTGAAATCAACACAGAGTCTGATTTCCCCACTTTTCTTTCTTACTGGAACCAAATTGGCCACCCACTCAGAATACCTCAATGGGACAATGATTCGGGCATCTAGCAATTTCTTCACTTCTTTCTTCATGACAAGTAGCAACATGGGGTTTATCTGCCTCAGCTTCTACCTGAATGGTTTAGCCTCTTCTTTCAGTGGGATCTTGTGCTCAATGACAGATGTGTCATATGTCTTAAGGTATTTGTAGGTCCATGCAAACACATCAGCAAACTCTCTCAGCAACTCAGTATACTCAATCCTCTGCTTCTTGGTCAAAATTGTTGACAGCTTGACAAACTTAGGCTCTTCTGGTGTGCCAATGTTGCACTTGGCTGTGTCAGCATCATCATCCGAAACTCTTCCCCTTATTGCCACATCATTCCCATCGAACAATCTCTCCAATGGGACTAGTCCCCTCGGGATGTGATTGCCAGGCAATTGAATAATGTCGTGATTTGCTATTTTACTCAGCAACTCACCCCCATCAAACTCTTCCTCGGAGACAGAATCTTGATCGATATGCATCTCTGAAAATTCTTCGATAGTCTCCAAGAATCTCTTGATCTCGAGATCGTCCTCAAACACCTTCCAATGCTTGACATTGTCAGGTATGGAAGGCCTGTATTTTACTTCTACATCATACCTCAGTTTGGGCGACAAGGGTACCTTGAAAATGCTTGCCGAAGAAGCCAAAGAATCTGCCACTGTGTTTTCTTCTCTTGGGATGAAAGAAATGTTGAACGCTAAGAAGAAATTGTCAATTAGGTCCCATACCTCATTTCAATAACTCCTGAGTCGAGGATGCTTGGCCTGATAAGTGCTTCTGACCTACTGGACTACCAGCTCGGCATCTCCGAACACTGCTATCTCCTAGACTCCCATTTCCCTTGCGGCTCTTAATCCTAGTATAAGAGCTTCGTACTCTGCCACATTGTTGGTAGCTTCGAATTCTAATTTGTATGACAGAGATGTGGTCTCCTGAACAGGTGACACAAAAACCACTCCAGCTCCGGCACCTTCTCGGGAACAGGCTCCATCAAAATACATTTTCCATATTGGGGTGATGGAGGGAGGAACTTCGGGGGAAACAGTGGGCAGTTTTCTGAGTTTCAAAGGAGGCTCGGGGGCATGGGTGAGCTGCAGTAAACTGGAGCCTAAATCAGTATCCAAGGCAAAGATGGGGTGATTGGTAGGGTTGGATTCATCACTGACTATGTAGGCCAGTTGGGCTTCCCTGTATAGTCTTCTATGCTCTCCTCCAAACACTAGGATGGTAGCATATGTGAGGTCCATCTGCAAGGTTCCCCCCAGTCTTTTTATCCAAGATCTTGATAATAGGATACCAAACTTGGGGGGGACATCAGTTACTACGATGTCCATGACCACACTCTTCATGGGCAGTTGAAACAAGGTCACAACCAGGTCTTTGATAACTCCAAGACACTGAAATCTTCTGGAGTCAAAGGAATAGAGGTCATGATAGGCTCGGGTAACTTCTAGTCCTAACTCTTCCATGATAGTTTTGGGCATGAGGTTATGTGAGGCCCCTGAATCCATCAAGCAGTTGTGTAGAACTTTGTCATGTATGTTCAAGGAGGTGTAGAAGGGAGGGGATGAGTCATCTCTGTCTTCTACCATGGGACCTAGGACGACAGCTGGCTTTTCATCTTGGAGGTTTATGGAATCTGCAGGAAGGCTTGAGGCTTCAGAATGTAAAATCTCAGAGAAGCATTTTTTGAATTCATCATGTTTAATCAGCTCAGTGAGGGGCACAGGGATTCTGATCTTTTGGATCTCATGCTCGAAGTTAAAAGAAGATGTAGGCTTTGGAATTTCTTTTATTTCAGGAACATGATTATGGACAATGGGAGAGAGGGGTTGGACATTCTTACCTCTGTGACCATTTGTTGTTGCGTTAGCAGGCCTTTCTGCTCTAGTGGACTGCTTAGGAATATCCAGTGCTACTGTCCTTTTGTCGGACCTCGGGTTATACCTGCCTCAGCTGCCGCTAACCTTATCTCCCTTGCTCAATTCATTTAGCTGACTATCCATGAGAGACTCCTCGTAAGCTGTTTGAGTGAGATGGGGAAAAGGAGGAGTGTCCTCTAAGCAGTGGATTTCAGGGTCAAGCTCATCTGTTTTTCTTCCTTCCTCATTGGCCACCAAGTTGTTCTGAAAAGGGGCCTGAATTATCTGGTCTTCTATGTCTTTGTCTCTTTGTTCCCTCTGGAAGGCCCGTGGCCCATGGTTATCAGATCATTTGAATCCTCTGTTATCAGTGTTCTGGGGATTTCTGTACATGGGCTTCCCCTCTAATTCCAACCTTTCTATCTTGGCAGCAAGTGATTTTAGTGTTCTAGTCGTCTCATATGCCTGAAGGGGCAGGGGAGAAGAACTCAATGAGGCAGCTTTAGGCCTCTGCCTGGATATGTTCCTACCAACAGCATGCCTGAGGCGGTCAACAACCAATATATTAGACTCTACTTCCACAGATGCATCATGCATCTGAGCCAGAGTAGTGGCTCTTCTTTCCCTCAACAAGAGACAGAAATTGGGATCAAAGGTGCTAGCATAAGTAATATTTGCAGAGGCTTCAGAGGGTTTTATCTCAGCAGGGATTTTGTTGTACATTTTATTGAATCTCTTAGAGAAATCAGAGACGGGCTCTCCTTCCTTTCTCTTCAAAGACCCAAACTCTGTCATGTAATACATGAAGTCCTTCTTATCTCCCCACTGTCTTAAAAAGGCATTATCTAAAGCTTCGATCCCATCAATAGATCCAGGAGGTAGGGCCTTAAACCATTTTCTAGCCTCTCCTTGGAGGCTATGGACGAAAATCCTCATCCATACGTCTGTGTGCATGATGTTATTATCATCTGTGAAACTGTAAAAGGCTTCTAGGTGCTCTTCTGCAGTTATGTCCCCTTCACCTGTAAATCTGGGCAACTGTTTGAGGTAACCATCTGCTGGGAGGGCATTGAGAGGTTACGGTAGCACGAGGGGAGCATACCTAGTGGCTATAATGGCCTCCATTCTAGTCATAGGGGGATTAGCACCAGCCATAGGAATATTAGGTGGAGGAGATCTTGGAGGAGAAGGAGTTCGCGAAGGGACTGCTGAGAATGAGCCTCGAATGGGAGTGGGGAAAAAGAGAGGATTTAAGGAGAAGGCTAACGAGTTCGAGTCAGCAGGCACTCCTCTTTGTGCAGGAGTGGGAAAACCTTCTGTGGTTCTGGGTCTACAACAAGGAATAGCTTCAGAGCAGAGGGGAGTGACAAGGATTTCTCCCTCCAATCCCAGACCAGGAGGGGAAAAATCAGCAGGAACACTCCCAAAATTTAGGAAACGGGAAACTGCAGAGACATGCCTGTCAAATAACTGGGGAGGAGAAAAAGGAGCTCCAACAGAAGGATATGGTGGATTACGTGGTTCGGTGAAGGACGCTTCTTCTTCAGAGGCCTTTCCCTTTCTGAGCACTGCCCCTGGATCTATTTCAGGCGTAGCTAGAGGCAGTTGTGGATGAGACCGCGTATGCCTGCCTCTGGAAGCCACAATTAACAGAGCAGGTTCTCCCCAGCAGAGTCGTCACAATGGAGTCGCCAGGTGAAAATGAGCAATCTTGAAAGGCTCCGATAATCCGATGCACCTTCGGATTCAGAAGCTCAATGTCATTCTACCCAGGGAAAATCTTCAATTTCGTCCCCGGCAACGGCGCCAGAAATGTTAGCATCGAAAGTCACACCTGGATTGTTTGCAGGAGCAGAGCCCGACACCCATCAGTTTAAGGTCACGATTTGTTTTAACGGGATGATCAAATGGAGGTAAAGACTCAAGGAAATATCATTCTAACTCAGGTATTGAGTCTGGCATGTAAAGAACAAAGGAGGTCTGGAATCCTAACTTCAGCCAATCGGTTGGTTAAAAGATGATCACGTGGAAGACTTAGTAAGAAAGGTGAACAAACCACTTTGAGCAGCGGGCTTTCATCAGTTTGCAGAAGAAAGACTCTGAATGCAAGATCTGCTTGGTTCAGGGTCTCAAGGAACTGAAAGGGGACTTGACTGGATCCTCCAATTCCAAGTCACTTAGTGGTGGAAAAATCACAAGGACTGATTAGAGACAGTGTAATTATTACAGTGATCCATTACAACATTATCCTATAATAGCTACAGCTTGACTGGATCCTCCAATTCCGAGCTGCTCTAACACAGTGTAAACAAAGACATGAAAGAAACTGGCATTAATAAGGCAAGAAGTCTCATAAGTTCATACATAACCAAAGCAACAATGCTTCATTAAAACTTTACAACCGGGATCTTAGCTCAACCATCGATCCTTGCAAAAATGGAAAAATGCCTACATATACTTGGGACTAACTCCGGCCCTCAAGGCGCGATCATATCATGAATTCAATGCTTAACGTTGAGGAGCTTCTCTATCAGGACGGGCTATCAGTCTGCCTCCATCAAATCTGCCCTTTGTTCCCTTGTCATGCGCCTCTTTAATTCAGTATGGCTCGCACCAGGGGGTAGCTGAGCCCTTTGAATATTGAACTGGCGTGTGTAGGTTTCTTTGGTGAGTTGGAGACTTGGCGTGGATTTTCTGAAGAGAGTCGGTACAAGGAACCCTCCTGGGTCAATTTCAGCTGGGACCTCCATACTCTGCAATAAATGGGTGACATGAGGCTTCACCCACCCTCTTTCTTTTTTTCTGTTGAACCGAAGCAGCTCTTAGGATCCCTGAGTGAAATCCTTGATGAAACCCCGACCTAGTCCACAGGTCTCTTTTCCTTTCCTTACGATCTCTTGAACTTCACCGAGACCTTTTCCCGACTCTGTATCGGGTTTCGGGGTTTTTCACTTCCCGTTGTCAAGAGTTCTTGACCCTTCGAACTCCCGATCACTGATTCTCTGATGAGCACGTGCACGGGTTAGCCCTCCTGGCTATACTATGGTCCATACGACCACCTCTTATATGACTAGAGCCAAACCTCTGTCAGGATTTTGGCACTTTCGATGTCTCGATACACAAGTCCTTGGGACTCGCGATTCTCCGATTGCAGATGCGCCTTCCGTGCTAGCCTTCCGACTGGGCCCTGGTCCAAGTGACCACTACCATATGTCCTCAACCATATTCTCCATCGGGATTTCGCGATTTGCGATGTTAATGAGAACACATCCTACCACTTGTATTCCACTTGCTCTTGTGGTCCCACACACTAATCCGGCGATTTCCAAGATATCGCTTCTCGCGATCTCGCAACTCTACACGCAAATCTTTGCAGCTCTAACTCACGAACCTCCGAGTTCGCGATATGCCGATGCCACTTGGCACTGTCTTCCTACAAGGATTGACCTTCTGGCACCTGTCCTCCACTACGGTCCTTAGCTCCATCGGGAAATTGCATATCGGGATATCGCGATTCCCGTTGTCATGTGCATGGGACTTTCCGTTCCTCGATCCCCGATTCTGTGGGATATCTCGACACGTGTCTCTGCTGACGGACGGCTCTGATCTAGTCGGGAAATCGCGTATTGCGATTCATTCATGTAAGAGTTTCCTGCTTCCAGAAACTCCAATCCTGCGATGAACTGAAACCCTGACTCTCCTTCTGATGCCTGACGCGTGTCCTGCCAAGATCAACGGCTAGGATCTCTGTTGGTATTTCGAGACTCGAAAGGTCTCAGTTCTCTTACCTTTTGAAACCCCGATGACTCTAATATCCCGATGGATTCCCCGGGATTCCTCCTCTACACACTAGGGCTTAAACCCGACGCAACATCTTGAGATCTAATAGCTGACGAGATTTCATCGATCTCCCCTGCAAGATTATGACCGTCGATTTGCTTGGAGGACAGTTCTCGACTACTGAAGACAAAACTTTGCTCGCTCGCTTGCTCGACTCACTGCTACAAAATGGGATTACCTCGTGATATGCTCAGGTGATTCCCGTGCAAACCGCAGACCTGGGTACGCTTAATCGCGAGACAAGAAATATCGCTAACATGTTGGTGCTACATATCCAGCTACTACTTACAGCCAAACATCAAATCCCTAACAATATTACCAACTTAACGATAACTTTGTTGAGTTATCGTTTTTTCAAGGGTCACATTTTTTACCTCATTTTTAAAAATGGTGCTACCAGTAGCACCCCCCTCCCTTTTTAGGTGGTATTTTGATATTTTAAATTTTTTGATCCATAATATTTCCACAATTTTTTTTTAAATGCTTATTTTTCATCTATTTTCAATTTTTTTATTTTTTATTTTTTTCAAAGGTGTTTTTAGTTATTTTACCATACTTCTTTCAATCTTAAAAATATTTTTTACCATTTACTTTTTTGAAATTAAGACTTTTCATATAATTATTTCTCCTTAATTAATTTATAATTCCATACTTTTAAAATATAGTGGAAAACTTCATTTTTAACAAATTGTTTACATTTACTTCAATACATAAAAAATAATTGTAATTAAA
>ML777376.1:1111868-1168412 GCA_009831015.1 Picea engelmannii | reverse complement strand
AATGTGTTTTTTGCTTCATTTAAAAAAAAAAGTTGTGAAGATTTTGTCCTTTCTATTTTTTTTTTTTCAATGTAAACTTAAGAAGAAAAAAATGTTAGTAAATAAATTTTTAAGTGACCATATTTTATCCAATTTTGAGTTTTTTCTTTTTGCATAGGGATCTATTGTCAAAACCATTGTTTCAATTAGGTTGAAATGAGCCATAATTTTAACATTTAGAAAAAAAATATTCTTTAGTTCTCGTCATTATTTTATTTAGGTGTTAATTTTAAGGTTTTTCTAAGCTATTGTATGAGTTTTGAAGTTCATGCTTGAAAAATGTTGTAATTTTGACCCCGTTTGAAAAAATGGTGCTACCGGTAGCACCACTTTTTGATTTGGGGTTGATTTTCATGTTTTTTATGCAAAAATATGAGTTTTTTGGGCTAGAGTTCTCGTTTTGAGGTCACAGTTCTTGTTAAGTCAATTACCTGTAAAAGGGTTTGCATCATTTTACTCCAAAAGGCATAGTTTTGTCCATCAAACCTTGGTGCTCCAATATTAGCATATTCCATGATCTCCTTCCAGTGGTTAAACTATTTCTTGAAGGACCTTCTTTGATACCAATTGTTGGAATATTGAAAGGGGGAGTGAATCCGTACGAGCACTTTATTATCACTTTTAACCACAATATGTAATCATTAACATCATTAGTAGTATATCATCAATATATCATAAGCAGTATAAATCAAGAGAGAATAATAGACATCCACAGAAACATAGTACACTAGAATTAATGTCGAAACCCAAATGGGAGAAAACCATGGAATGTTTTTTATGTATATCAAGAGAATACATTCATTGGAAGCACCAACTTCACAATTCTCCAGCTACAATTGTAAGGAGACTATGACCCCTTATTTATAGGCTCCAACCTGAAGGAAGCTATAACTTCCTGAATTCTTTGGCTCCAACCGAAAGGAGGCTACAACCCCCTGATTCTCATGCTCCAACCTAAAGGAAGCTCCAACTCCCTGTGTTCTTCGGCACCAACCGAAAGGAGGCTATGACCCCCTTTCCTTGCCCCGTCCTACTGCCCTGAAATATAAATGTAGACCAAATTGTCACTACCACTAATATTTTCACTGTGTCTGATAATCAACATGTAATAAACCTGTCATTGTCACTTCAACCTGTAATTGATCATCAACCTATAACATGTCATTGTCACATCAACCTGTAACTATTCTTCAACCTATAACTGATTACCAACCTGCAACATGTTACTATCCCTATCACTGATATATCAACCAGATCTGCTCATATGGACCATATCAACATCAAGTATCCAACCATGCAATACAATGTACCTCAAGCATGCATCATACCATATACCATAAGATATGCCTCGAATATATGCCACTATCAGAAATATGTGCCTCTAACAATGAACCATAACAACCATATACAATATACCAAGGATATGTCTCAAACATGTATCAATGAAACCAAAACATGGACCTCAACCATATGCAACCATAAAACAAAAGGGCCTCCAAAACATTCCTCGAGCATGTGCGATATCATCCATGATAAACACACATAAAGAACATACCTCTGATCCTGTAGACACTTTGTTGTATCAGATAACATATAAGTAAACCAACCTGAACACCAACAATCTGGTACAAGCATCTCTTCACACCCTTTCACAAGCTTTTCACAGACCTGTGACTTCCTTCACTACTACCTGCGGATGTCCACGCTTTTCTCCACTTTAGCCCATGTACATCCACGCCCTTCTGACCTACAACTCGTAGATACCTCAAAAAATAGGGTTACTCACAATTTATGTAACTCTGAGACCTTTACCTTCAACCTTCATTCGCACCCTTAGACTTGGTACCTTAGATTCACCAATAGACGAAATGTTCTTCAAGAGATAGATAATCAATAGAGTTGTGTGTGGATTGTACTTATGAAAGACTCCTTAAGGGGTATTTATACTTTTTCTAAGTAAATTATTTCCTTACTTTAGGGGTTTCTTGTTACACCCACTTAACCCTTTCATTAAATGTCTTGTAACCAACTAGGGGCTTCATAACCCATATTTGGGGCTTCCAACTTCATTACCTCATAACTCCTCAATTGTGAGGAACCACGTGGTGTACCACCTATCACTGGAAATGACATGACAAGGACTATCCATATATGATTGTGTTACCTACATTTACATTGTCCTTCATTTCCTTATTCCATAAATAACTTCGGGCTTCATGACCACACCTCTAGGGATTCTTGTAGACTTCTTCAAAGCATCTTCCCGTGAGGGCCATGCTTAGAGCTATGCCATAACGGGACCACTTTGGAAACTTATCCAAATACACCCATCACATCTATTGACATCAATGACAACCATTTCTTGTTTACATCAATGACAACCCACTGTCCAATAGCATTCACACAATGCATTCAAAAATATGTGCCAACACATATGTGTGCATAACCAAAACTTGCACAATTACATAATTTTGTTATGATCATTCAATCAATGCATCATTGCATTGATTTAGGGATAATTTAGCATCATGTTGTGCATTCCACCATGATGAGTTGGAAGGTTTAACCAACACCTCGATACATCATCCAACCACCTCCCCAATACTTGCTTAACCATTTAGAAACCTTCCTCTTCATCCTAATACAACACTAGATATATGCAATTTCTCTGCTAAACAGTCCCTTAGGTGTACTAGAAGGCCTTTCCTTTCTCTGCTAAAAAATCCCCCAAGAAACCCTCTCCCTCTGATAATGTCTTCAATGATGGCAAGAAGGTTATAGTATAGGACATTGCCATGAGTAGGGGGGTCATTGGACACTTGTGTAATGTTATAGTCTATCCATATCCAATAACACTATGGAATAACATATGGCTATCTCATATGGCATCCATTCCAAGACATGAGTATAAATACTCATTCAATTTGTTTATTATATCTTAGTCGATACAACATGACACGACATTATATTCCATATGAATGCAGTGTATATTTTAAGAAATCGTGTATGTCCAAGGCTTCCCACCTTTGTGATACCCCACCTAGTTATTGTTCATATAATGCATTCAATGACATAAACATATCAATTTATGGTAACAAATCATGACTAAAGGAATTGTTGCCTAAATTTCCTCTAGCACCTACTCAATATAAGAATAAATAATTCAATACATGCATGGTTTTCAGCAACATTTCTAATGTTACCTGATTAGTTGGTGTCTTATGGAGGCTTACCAAATCATTTAACCTACCCTTGATCGACATTTTATTTTCCTTATCCTTTATTCACAAAGCTAACTATCATATGTAGCAGTATCATCAACATCTTAATCCATGCTATCAACCTTGTTTGGTTACATGAGCATCATCAATCACATTTAATCATAATGTCATACTCATTGCATATGTACAACATACTACTTTTAGGCAATATGTCATTTCACATGTCTGTGTGTGTGTGCGTGCACTATGCATTATCTGTCAATATGCTCAATAGTGCATATGCATTACAATTGTCTTATTCTCTTAAATTTTCTAGCATTCACATTCTTATGTATAACAGCTTCATCATGATTAAGAAATATAAACAATGCTATAAGAGAAGAGTTAAGGAATTCTCCCTTCCAGTTCCTCTGCATGATCTGGAATTCCTTATCATCACTAATTCAATTCCAAAGGCTTACTTCCAATCACACCATGGATCATTATCTATGATTTTCTCACCCAAGTATCATGCGTACACATTTACACTTGCTACATTTAAATCACATAATTCTACTTAGTATAAACAAAATAAAATTAAATGTGAGAAAATCCCCCACATTATCATGGTTGTCTTGCTATCCATGTTCACCATTTGCATTTTCGCTTCATTTTTCTTGAGCAATTCCATCCAAGCACAACTCTTCCCTTCTTTCCCAACATTAACTCTCTACCTAGACCTTCTAGCACTTCATCATGATGCAATTAATGGCATTCCATATTCATATGGACTCCTTTCAACATCAATTCTTTTTTGCAAATAATGCCAAGCTTAACTACACTTTTCCACTTCATATGCTTCAATTCATTGCCCTCCATTTCATTGGATAATTCTTTGTGAAGTCCCACTCTATTCACAAAGACCAATCCAGACAACAGAGTTCCTTGTTCCTTCATTGTCATCTTTAAAGTGAGTGAAATTCATTATGTCCTTCATTGTATCTTTTACACATAAGTTGTTGGTCCATGTTCTAGAACTTTTCTAGGCATACACATAATATATCCATAAATATGATTCACCCATCACATGGTTCACCTATCATTTTGTGTATGTTCTCTTTTACTTGGTAAATTTCCTCTACCATCCATGCTTCCCCAACTTCCTCTTTTGCATTCATTCTTTGCAACCTACATCACTTTAATTCCTTTCCTTATCGCAAGGAGGTTAGGAAATTACATCCTTATTTTTCTATATATTAATGTCACTGATTAATTCCTAGTTCATTCCATGTTCTCTACACCTAGCACTATTACTTTGTTGAATATAACTGTCATCTACAATGATCATGACTCACATAGCTCTTCTCTTCGTGCTAGTATCTTCCACACCTTTGCTAAATATTATTTTGTGGTATACAATAACCAACTCCAACAACCAAGAGTTGTCATGGTTCTTATTTTCAATTCATATTGCACATACTAATCATAATAAATATCCCACATGCATTTTTCTTCAAAATTGTAGCCAAACAATTTTTGGTCCAATCATTCACCCTACTTGCTAATATGCACCTATACCATGTTTTTTCATCTAATTGTGCCTCCACTTCATTGTACAAGCACCCTCATGAATTATATGTATCCATCCTTAGTTAATTTCACATCTAGTACACTCATATATCACCATACATTTTTTTTCCCAAAGTTTAGGATAGTCTAGAGATTATACACATTGACAATTATAATGTCCACTCAAACTATATTGTCCACTCAAACCCAGAGGATATGTTTTGCCAAATTTTTGAAATATCTAAAAACATATTTTGAAACTAGAACCTTTTATTATATTCTCCTCTACATTGCATACCAAAAGGCTATAACCATGCTCAATTCCAATCTTTGAGCTAAAAGGTATAGCTCTCAGAAGTTTCCATTTTCTACATTTCTATGATTGGTGAAATCAAGCTTGGAGACCTACTTGTCCATATGTAGAAGAAAATCCAAAAAGAGCCATGAATATTTTTTTATTGGGTGCAAATAGTACTTATAATTTTAAAAACACAAAAGCTTTCTTCTTGGTGATCTGAGGCACTAGTCATTTTCTGTGTTAATCTAGAATTGCCAACTTTACCCTTTTTATACTCTCTCCAAAGTTGGAATTTTTGGGTAAATATGTTAACACTTAAACAAAGTAAAACTAAAAAAACTTCACTATGAAAAAGTTGTCTTTTGTTGAGGGCATAAAATGTTGACTAGGAAAAAAATTTCAAATTTGTGATCTTGAGTCCCTTTTCCTCCATTAAAGTTTCAAAATTTGCCAAAAAGTCCCCTAGAATAGTGGATTTTGGCCTATTTTTCCACTTCCACTTCAAACCCTTTGTAATCTAACCAAAATATAAACTAGGTTTCTTCATTTCTTATATTCCACACTATCCAAATTTCATATTCAACTAAGCTCATGTCAGTGCTTACCCTTTTGCTCTTTGAAAAATTCTAATTACCATTTTTTGGAATTCTAGAGATGAATTAATAGACCATCCTCACCGAAACTTTTATAGTCCTCGTCATTAAGGACTTACACCTAAAATTTCATGTCCACCTGAGTTCATATGCACATGTTATGGCCAAAACAATAAATTGGATCTGGACTTGTTTTTTTAACACATTTTTTCTTCTGCTAATGTGGCAGATTTTCTAATGTAAGACCATTGTCCACATGTCATTTAAAATTCCTTGTCACATTCCTTCTTTTCATCATGGCCTTTAGTGATTCTTTGTAGGAAATATGCATGGAGTATACGCCAAAATTTGCTCGATTTAATACAGGTCATTCTGTAATATACCAGATATAAAATGTATGCAGAACAGAAATAAAATGCTAGTAATGGCATAATAACAACAATATAACCAGAACATTCACCACAATAACATTGAAATGATATAAGAATAACAATAGAAATAACACTTTGAATCTGAAAGAAATGTTCACGGGCCTCTTCGAGGGGGCAACCTCCAGTTGAGCAGAGCTCTATTACAATAATATCCAAGCTAGGGTTCTCATACCCTCGACTCCTATTTATACTAAAAAGAAGCATCTAGAGGAAGATCCTTCTAGAAGCGGAAGCTTCTATTAGGTCTTCTTGCATCCGCCTTATTCTATTTTATTTAAAGGCCTTATTAATATTGACCTTTATTACATCCGAATATATTGTTCTACCTATGTGTCCGTTAGGACCCTAACATGTCCGCCCCCTTAAAAACAACCTTGTCCTCAAGGCTTGAGATGAGGAAATTGCTGCAGAATGGTAGTTGGCTCCCAAGTGGCATCTGTTGGAGTTGTATCTTTCCACTGGACTAGCACTTCCTTGATGGTTCTCTAACGTAGGTGATGCTCACGCTGGTCCAAAACTACTTCTGGTTATAGCCAAATGGATCCTTCTTCAGCTAACTCTGGAAGGTTGGTTTGAATTTGGCACTTAGCTCCAATCACCTTCTTTAAGCATGAAACATGAAAAACAGGATGTAGCTTCGAATGGATGGGCAAAGCTAACTGATAGGCGAATTGTCCCACATGCTTGAGCATGGTATAAGGACCATAAAATTTGGGCACTAGCTTCTGACAATGCTCGGCCTTGAGGGAAGTTTCCTTGTAAGGTTGCAGTCGAAGAAACACCTGATCCCCTTCTGCAAATTGGCGTTCAGAGCGACCTTGATCTGCTTGTTTCTTCATGCGATTCTGTGCCATAAACAAATTCTCTTTGAGGGTATGGAGAATAGCCTCTCAAGCTGTAAGTGTTAGGTCAACCTCCTGGACCTTCGAGGCACCTGGTAAGTATGAGAGAACTGAAGGTGGCTTCTGTCCATATACCGCTTCAAAAGGAGTCATTCTTGTAGCTGTATGGTATGAAGTGTTGTACCACCATTCAGCTAGGGGTAACCATTGAGCCCTCTAATTTTTCTTTTCTGAGGCAAAACACCTCAAATATGTGTCCAAGCACTTGTTGACAACTTCCATTTGGCCATCAGTCTAGGGATGACAAGTTGTGCTGAGATGCAATTATGTGCCTTGTATCTTGAACAATTCTTGCCAAAAATTGCTTGTGAAAGTTGGGTCGCGATAAAAAAACAATAGAGTGTGGCATGCCATGAAGCTTGAAGACCTGATCCATGAAGATTTGAGCCACCGTGGATGTTGTAAACGGGTGTTAAAGGGTGCATAAATGAGCATACTTGGAAAGGCAATACACAACCACCATGATGACAGATTTATTTCCCAATTTGGGTAAGCCAGTAATAAAATCCATAGAGATATCCTTCCAAATAGCAGGTGGAATCGGGAGCAGTTGTAGTGTGCCTGGCGATTTGACTGTTTCTCCCTTGTTGCATTGACACACGTCACATTCAGCTACAAAATTACAAATGTCTTGTTTCATACCATCCCATAAAAAGGAGCGTTTGACCCTGTCATAGGTTTTGGTGAACCCGAAGTGGCATGCAGTGAGTGTAGCATGAAGCTCAGAAAGTACCGTGGATTTAAGCTTTGATTGTTTACTTAAATACAAACAGCCTTTGTATCAAAGTTCCTCATGGAGCCAAGAGTACCATGGGGAAGCTAGAGCATTGGACTGCAATTGTTGGATCAACTGTGAACTTTTAGGATCTTGTAGCCATTCCTGGTGAACGGCTTGGAGCCAATCTGGTACAATGAATGAAAGAGAAAAAAGGGATCCTTCATCTTCATATTTTTGGGAAAGTGCATCTGCAACCACATTGTCTTTTCCTTTCTTATAAATGATCTCATAATCATATCCAAAGAGTTTAGTCACCCATTTTTGTTGTTCTGGGGAGGAAATGAGTTGTTCCAAAAAATACTTGAGGCTTTGATGGTCTGTCTTAATTTGGAACTGTTTCCCCAATAGATAAGGATGCCACAGATCCACGACATGCAGAATAGCCAACATTTCCTTTTCATAGATGGATTTTCCCATATTTCTTTCAAATAGTTGCTTGCTGGTAAAGGCCAAAGGTCGACCCTCTTTCATAAGGATGGCACCAATTCCTTTCCCTGACGCGTCGCATTCCAACACAAAGGTCTTTGTGAAATCGGGAAGGGCGAGGACTAGAGTGGTGCACATGGCCATCTTCAAGGTTTGAAAATCTTGAGCAGCGGCTGGAGTCCAAGTGAAAGAGTTCTTTTTTAGGAGAGCAGTGAGAGGTGTTGCAATCTTCCCATAATTCTTAACAAACTTGCGATAATACCCTGTTAAGCCGAGAAATCCACGCAAGCTCTTAAGAGTCTTTGGGTGAGGCAAGTCTTGCATAGCTTCAATCTTTTTAGGATCCACCCTGATGCCATCTTTGCCAACCAGATGACCCAAGTATTCTACTTTTGAGGCACCAAAAGCACATTTAGAATGTTTCAAGAAAAGTTGGTGCTGAGAGAGTAGATGGAGAACTCGATCCACACGAGCAAAATGGTCCATCCATGTTTTTCTATAGATGAGGATATCATCAAAGAAAACTAAGACAAAATGGTGGAGAAAAGGATGGAAGACATGATTCATGAGACTTTGGAAGGTGGAGGGGGCATTACACAAGCCAAAGGGCATGACCAAAAACTCATAGTGGCCCTCATGAGTTCTAAAGGTAATCTTGGGAATATCTGCCTCTTTCATATGTATCTAGTGGTAGCCCGAATGAAGATCCAGTTTAGTGAAGAATTGGGCACCACTTAATTCATCTAGGAGGTCATCAATGACAGGAATGGGGAATTTGTCTTTGATGGTAAGTTTGTTGAGGGAACAGAAGTCAAGACACATTCTCCAAGAACCTTATTTCTTCAGTACCATGACCATAGGAGACAAATAGGGGCTCGTACTAGGGCGGATAACACCTGCATTAAGGAGTTCCTGGACCATTTTCTCAATTTCATTTTTTTGGGAAAAGGGGTGACGATACGGATGGATATTGGGAGGAAGGCTTCCTGGTACAAGGGGAATGGAATGATCATGAACACCATGGGAGGGAGGGAGGCCTTGGGGAATGGAAAATACCAATTGATGTTTAGAAAGGATGGCTTGGAGGTCTTGCGGTATCGAGGGTGTCTCAGTTGCTTGTATGGCATGGAGTTGGGAGATAACACCAGAATGACCCCTTTTGAGTAGCTTTTCCATGCGATGGGAACTAATGATATCAGGTGAGCCTATGGTGATGCCTTGGAACTTATATTGGTGGCCCTCCTGGTCAAATTTCATGGTTAAGTCTTTAAAATCCATGAGAATGGGACCCAAAGTCCTTAGCCAGTCTACACCCAACACAATGTCACAACCCCCCATGTCGATAGCAAACATATGGGATTTCAGTTGGTAGTCACCAATTTGGAGACACACATTTTCACAACGCCCTCCACATTTCATGGAGCCACCATTGGCAATCATTATTTGGAAATTATTGATGGCATGGATGTAGCAATGAGTTTCTTGGGCAATGCGACAATGAATAAAATTATGGGTGTTGCCACTATCAACCAGAATGATGACCTTCTGATGCTTGATGTAACCGATTATCTTGAGGGTTTGGGGAGTAGAGAATCCAGTGAGAGCATTGAGGGAAATGACTGGTTCTACTTCGGGAGGTTCTGAGGGAGGGGTTATGTCAGTGGATTCAGGTGATTCATACATAGAGGGGGTTTCTTCATCTTCTTCCAAAATATCCTTGGAGATGGCCATAAAAATCTTTTGTTCTTTACAATTGTGGCTCGGGAAATATTTGTCGTCACAGTTATAACAAAGGCCTTTGAGTTGGCATTCATCCATTTCAGCCAGGGTCAAATTTTGGATCTTTAGTGGAGTAGAGGGGGTAGTGGGATTTACTGGTTTAGGGTGAGGGATGAAGGAGGGTTTGCAGTTTTGAGAAGATAAAACTTGTTGTGCTTATTTATCTCTTTTGGTAGCCTCCACCCAACTCTTAGGCCGAGCCATGAGGACATGGCCTTGAATTTCATCCTTGAGGTTGGTGATAAAACACTCTTGAAAAAAGGCATCAGACATGCCCTTTGTTCTAAAAGCAAAGCGCTCAAAGGAAGCTATAAAGTCTTCCACCATTCCTAATTGTTTCATCCTTGTCAAATGGCCCAAATGGTTGGTGTCAGTGTCAAAGAGTTCATAAAGCTCTGCCACAAATTGTGTCCAACCAATATACCCTTGACGAGAATTTTTTCTCCATTGCCACCATTGCCAATGTTCTTGATCTAGATGGAGAACACCATACCAAAGTTTGGCTAAGCCATCTGTAATGTTGTATAAAGAGAAGTAATGTTCCATTTGGGTTACCCAACCAGTGGGGTCCGAGCCATCAAATTCGGTCACAACCACCCATGGAAGGCATAGGTCACGTTGAAAGTGATGGTTCTACAAGGTATGGGAATGAGAGGAATGGTCACCTTCAATACGTGGGGGTGAGGAAGAGGAAGGGTTATCTATAGAGATATGCATTTTGGTGCAGAGTGCCAAAAAGACTAATTTATGTTGGGTAGTGAGGTCTTGTTTGATTTTGCCCATTGAGGACTGCATGGTTGTATTGATGGCGGAAATATTGGCACTGAGTTGTTTCACTTCTTGTTGGGTCTCAATGAGACCAGATTGCAAGGTGTTGAAGTGAGCTTCCAAGTCTTGGCTACGAGTATGGGCCATGAGGATGGGGGAACTAAAAAGGGGCGGGCAGGGTAAAAAACAATTGCCGAAAAAATGATATGGATGAATGTGATAAGGGCGAAGAGATGAATCCAATGGAATAGGGCTGAAATAATGGTGAAAAAATTTCCAGACTGGAAATTTTTACGTCCGATCTGAAAAATACTATAGAGAGGAAATACCCAAATGCTTAACCAGAAAGAAATGTGCATTTACTTGGCAACCCGAACACAGTTGTGCGGCAACAGATCTTGTTTGTTTTAATTTGTTTATGTTTCTGTCCCCAAGGGTTAGGTATTCAAGGGTTCTACAGACAAGGGTTTTCCCTGTGCTATAGCTCTCTGGTATATGTGCAAGGTCCAACAGTAGTACTCAACCCAATATCTCAGGGAACTAATTAAGGAGGATAAACCGTACCCTTATCCGTACTACCCGACTACCCAATTACTAGAGAGTATCTTCCCCAGTGTTGTTCTCGGTGACACTATAGAAGTCAAGCGGCCAATCGTTTATCTAAAGAGGGATTCAGGTAATATAGGTCGATTCGTACACAGGTGATGTTTGATGCACTACCACTCGAAGGGGTACCAACAGGGGTTACAAGGGTGGCTAACAGATGTGCGCTTAAGTACCACTTGTATTTCCTGTGTGTATCAATCCCTCAACCACAGGTTTATGAACTTAGCAACAGATCTATGTGGCTTAAAGATGTCGGAATACGTCTCTACCCTAGAAAAAAAAAATTAACCCACACTTTCTGTTGAGGAAAGTTCTCTGATACCACTTGTAATATACCAAATATAAAATGTATGCAGAACAGAAATAAAATGCTAGTAATGGCAGAATAACAACAATATAACCAGAACATTCACCACAATAACACTGAAATGATATAAGAATAACAACAGAAATAGCACTTTGAATCTAAAAGCAATGTTCACGAGCCTCTTCGAGGGGAAAACATCCAGTTGAGCAGAGCTCTATTACAATAATATCCAAGCTAGGGTTCTCATACCCTCGACTCCTATTTATACTAAAAAGAAGCATCTAGAGGAAGATCCTTCTAGAAGCAAAAGCTTCTATTAGGTCTTCTTACATCCACCTTATTCTATTTTATTGAAAGGCCTTATTAATATTGACCTTTATTACATCCGAATATATTGTTCTACCTATGTGTGGGTTAGGACCCTAACACATTCCTAGTATTCTTATTTCCCAAAAAATCGAAATCAATTAGTGCCGCCATATCTAGTGGATTAACTATGGATTGATGATCATCCTATTACCCCCCAAAAAAATTGTGATCCCATTATTTGGAAATTTAGCTTCTACCATATAATAAAAATGGGCATTTTTATAGATTCCACATTCTACCCAATTTACCTTGGAGCCAAACTATGCAATTCTTGATTATAACCAATATATAGTGCTTTTGTTGGAAAGTTAGTTGTCATTTGTGTCAACCCTAGGTGACAACTCTAGAGGAAGTCCAAGAGATGGGTGTATTTGGATAAGTCACCAAAGTGGTCCCATTATGGTGTAGCTCTAAGCATAGCCCTCATGAGAAGATGCTTTGAAGAAGTCTACAAGAAGCCTTGGAAATATGGCCAACTGGTTAAGTTGTTAAGAAGCCTCGATGGTGTGGTCATGGAGCCCGGATTTGATTGAAGAATAATACCATCACGGATAGTGCAAATGCATGTAACACCCTCATAGATGGATAATCCTCATCATATTTTTTTCAACAGTAGGTGTTATTTCACGTGGTTCCTCACGGTTGAAGAGATATGTCGTCATGAATTTGAAAGCCCCAAACAATGGTTAAGAAGCCCCTAAATGGTTGCAACAAGAAATTACAAGTCATTAATTAAAGGGTAAAGTGGGTAAAACAAGAAATTACAGGTTGAAACTAAAGTTAAGGAAATAAGTCACTTTGAAGAAGTATAAATACACCTCAAGGAGCCTCTCGCTAGTACATTGACACACACAATTTTATTGAATATATTCTAAGTGAACAAGTAATATATTGGTGAATCTGAGACAGCAAAGGAGTGTGGAGGAGAAAGTTTCTGGATTGCAAGTGTGCGAGGGTTTTTTGAGAAAACCCTAATTTAGTTGACCCCCGCAAGTCAGGCTACATGTGTCCCATGAGGCATCCTCATGGGTTGTATGGATCTCGTCACACGAGGCCCTGCGTGATGCATGGGTTAGTCCTATGAGGCTGAGGCATATTTGAAGAAGGATGATTATTATGGGTTGCAGTAAGGTATGATGATACAACAAGGTTGTTACGGGATCTGAGGTATGTCTATATGCATGATTTTGATTGTTATATTTTTATTTCATGGCACATGCTTGAGGCATGTCTTGGAGATGTTTTCTATATTCTTGAGGCACATCTTGGATTAATGGTATTTTCTTTGAGGCACATCTTTGGTGCATGGTTTGAGGCACATCTTTGGCACCTATGTGAGGTACATTTCTTGGTGATGTTGATGCATCTTGGTCATGGTTTTGGTACTTGTTTGAGGCACATCATTGATGTTATGGTATGGTACATGGTGTATGAAATGATTGATATATATCATGAGTGATATGGTATATGGTTGAGGAACATCTCATATTACATGGTGTATGGCATATCTTTGTACATGGTTGATACAGTACAGATTTTGGTACATGGTTGTTGCATGATATGGTACAAGTTTTGGTACATGGTTGATCCATGATATGGTAAAGGTTTTGGCACATGGTTGATGTATGATATGGTACAAGTTTTGGTACATGGTTGATGGATGATATGGTACAGTTTTTGGTACATGGTTGATGCATGATATGGTACATTTTTTGGTACATGGTTGATGGATATGGTACATGGTGTATGGATATAGCATATGTTTGTTATGGAATATAGTTTGATGAACATATTCGTGATGGTTTTGGTATTCATGTGAGTGGATCTGGTTATAGGTAATTAATGATGGTATATAAGTGACAGTGATAGTGACAGTGGTAATGACAGTGGCAATGAAAATATGAGTGGTAGTGATAGGTTGAGTATACACTTATATTTTAGGGAGGCAAGATGGGGCAAAGAAAGAGAGTTGTAGCCTCCTTTCGGTTGGTTCCGGAGAACACAGGAAGTTGGAGCTTCATTCAGGTTGGAGCCTATAAATTAGGGGGTCATAGCCTCCTTTTGGTTGGAGCCAGAGAACACAAGGAATTGGAGATTCCTTCAAGTTGGAGCATGTAAATCAAGGGATTGGAGCCTCTAAATAGGGGGTTGGAGCCTCCTTCCAATTGGTGATGGAGAATTTGGAAGTTGGTGCTTCCTATGAATGTAATCTTTGATATATGTAAGAAAGCATTTTGTGATTTTCTCCCATTTGCGTTTCCACGTAAATTCTAGTGTATTGTGTATCTATGGTTATTTGTTATGCATTGTTGATTGGTATTGCTTGTGATATATTGAGGATGTATCACTGATAAATTTAATGATCACATGTGCTGATTAATAAATGGTCAAAATTACTCGATATTGATTCATCCCCCTTCTTGGTATTCCAACAATTGGTATCAGAGCAGGTTCCTTCAAGAAATAGTCTAACCATTGGAAGGAATATCATGGAGTGCACTAAAAATGGAACACTAGTGTTTGATGTTTGGAACTATGCTTTATGGTGCAGAAGGATGAAAACATTTCTGCAAGCATAGGGATTTGATGTATGGAAAGCAATAGTAGACATATACATGACTCCTGCCACTCCCCCAATAGATAAATATGGAAAGAAACTAAGTGAAAACAATTTGAGGGCTACGAATGTTATTCTGAGTGGTCTGGCTAGTTCAGCATATTTCAAGGTTATCCATTGTGATTCTGCAAAGAAAATTTAGTACAAACTTCAAAACATCTACTAATGACATGTGTTGTCCCTTGACCAAGTTTTGAGGAAACATTGGTCATCCTTGAACACTTTTGGGACTTCGACGGGTTGGTCAAAGATGGAGCACCCGGGTGGAGCTAAGATCACGGGATCTCACTTATTTTGCAGACTTGTGCACCCAGCAAAGGGTTTACTAGGGTTTATGTAACGATTTATGGGATGTCGTCCCATGGGTTTACCCATGTTTAGGCCTTTTTCTAAATGTATAAATAAGTAATAGCTAAGCAATATAGATGGCCATTGGCTTAGTGCATGACTAGCTAGCTTCATGCAAAGAGTATGTTAAGACTTGCAGATCTAATTGCAAGTGTTTTGTAAGTTGCTTTGTGTGATCTGGCTGTGTAAAGTAAGGCTTTGTGCTAGTAGGGAGTTGGCTCTATGCCTTGACCTGTTTTCGGGAAGGAGGATCTGGTGCGCAACCCGCAGATATCTTGTCCTCTGGGTTGGGTTCTGTGGATTTTTTCATAGGAGAAAATGAATTTAAGAAGCTTGAAGACTAAATAAACAAGAAGAAGAAGTTGGTGGGCGTAGCCCCACACTAGGGTGAACCATGTATATCATGTGACTTGATGTGCTTCATGCGATGTTGTTTATGTGGTTATTTGCTTAGTGTTGTTGTCATTATAATGAATGCATCTGATATTGTAGCTTAGTGCTTATTGGTAGTAAAGATGAATAAATTATAGATCTGAGTTAATGTTATGTTCTAAGTGATTTTAAGTGCTTCATCTTGATTGTTACTGCACTGATCTGTAATAAGGTTTAATATATGATGTGAATGAGAATCATAATCTAATGCATGTTGTTGGCTAAGTTCTTTGTTAAGTGTTGTAATCACATATCTGTGTCCCAGCTTGGTTGTAGACACTTGATTCCTACAACCCCCCCTACCTCTACCTTGGGTGAGACTTCATCTTCTTCGCAGGTGTTGCCAAAAGGGCTGGTAGTTAGGGTTTTGTTGGTGTTGTTGAAGCGTTGAACCCTGAGTCTGCCCCTGTGCCAACAAATGATTCTATAGTCAGGACCTGAAACTTTGATTGCTGGGAACTAAAGAAAACTGAATAAAAGAGAAATCTTTGTGCATATATTTGTAGCTGGAGTGCGCAATATTCTACTTAACTCGCGAAGCTCTGTGATAATAAAGAAACTAGATCTGAAGAAAAGAGGTAAGATCTTAAATCTTTATGCTCTGGTAAGGGTAAGATAATTGGAAATTTTTGCTTCGAAAGTATGAATCTAGGTATGTTTTATATATTTTGTAATAGTCTGAAAACTAGGGCACAGGTAGAACAAAGAGTTGATCTGAATAAATTTGATAGAAATAAAGAAAGATATGTTATTCCTATGCATAGAAAGAATTTTTGGACTAATAAGTGGATGCAGGAACCTAGAAAGAATTTTTGCAGATTGCAGGTCCAGCATTATGATCCCAGTGCGCAGTACAGGAAAGGTTGGAGCTCGTTTAAAAGAAAGAGAGGATTGACACTATGTTATAATTGAAAAAGATTGGGACAACTTGCTAAGGAATTCCCTGGTATAGGTCCTATTTGTATTTGTTGTAAAGCTATTGGTCATGAGGTTGAGGATTTCCCAAGAATGATTGCTAAAGTTGAAAAGATGAACATGAGACAAGAAAACTATAAAGAAGGTCAAGAGACCAAGGATATGTTAAAGAATCATACAAAAAAAGAGTCAGAGACTATGTTAATATAGTTAAAATAAGTATTGGATGATCACAGAGACATCATTTTACCAGAGATCTTGAAAGAACGCATGGTTATAAGAATAGAAGACTTTGACATAGACTGTGTATTGGATGAAGAAACACATGTGAATATTATGCCAGAAATCACTTGGGAAATTTTGGGAAAGCCTACTATGATACCTTCATTGGGAAGAATAGGCTTGTTTAAAGGAAAGATGATAACCCTATGCGGAAGAGTTACTAATGTACCTATGATTGCTCATGGAACATCGACTGAAGATGAATTTGAAGTCATTAAATTTGTTGAGAACAACGCCCCTTTTCCACTTTTGTTAGGTAATATTTGTATTAAGAATGATCAGATCAGAAGGGAAGCAAAGGAAGAAGCTACAGAAAAGAAAAAGCAAGAACTAAGGGATCTCATAGCTCGAAGAATAGATCGATTGATAGAAGAATGAGAAGTTGAGTCGAAGCATCAGAATGAAAGAGAAGTAGTTGTCAACTTTGAAAGAGCACAAGAAGGTTTTAAGGACCTATCCATGCAAGAAGAAAGTATGTCCACCCAGGACATAGCAAGAAAAGAGGTATTACCTTTGAACCCTTTGAAAGAACATCAGTAGCACGAAGTCACTATGCTAATAAAATATAAGAATAAGAATGGAAAGAGGAATTCAGAGACTCGTATCACAGGAAAGAAGGCAAGGAAGCTTAGTAAGAAGAAATCAAAGTTAGAAAAACTATGATAAGTTCGAGAAAAGACTTCGCAGGAGGCAGATCTGCATAACTTGAACCTCGCCAGAATAACAGAACCACACAAAATGGGACTTCGCCACAACGAAGCTATATGACCGTTGGAGGTGCCTCGACCATTAGAATGACGCTCTGGAATGTCTAGAAACGCAGTTATTGACGGAAAGACCGTCATTGGACCATTGAGGCCACACCATAACAGGTTGATTCATATTGATTGAGGCATTCCTGCCCGTTGAAGGAATCCATTACGACACTTGTTTATTTAACTTGTCGAACGTTGTGTTGGGACCACATTTTGCCACCCTTGATTATCTGATCTAAAAAGAGAATCCATTGTATCGCATTATGATTTCTAAACCTCGACGTTCATTGATTACCTCACTTGTCTGTTCACCTACCCTCTCTATTCAGTTACAAGTGTGAATTTCGGGCGAAGCTAGCGCGTTAGAGAATTCTGTCAAAGAAATTATTATGGAGCTCATGGCTGAGAGAGTTATGTTTGTAGGAATACAGGCATCATCAACTGGTGGATTTCAAGAATCCCCCTCGACTGGACATCATTCTAACCGTGCTACTGAGAAGAGAAGAAAGAACTGAGATGATCTGGCTAACATGAAGTAGATCCCATCGGTCTTTCCAAAGTACATACAGCCTTTGGCTGGAGCAGTTACCCGTGACAATATCCCACGTGACTTTGAGTACACATCGATCACCGCGTACATCTCGAAGGGAATACACGTAGTTGGACCCCAGTTAGGACACATCCCAGCTCTGAAGAACAACTACTTTAACCTCGAAGACAGGAATAACTACACGATGCTCATGCCGCATAGATATTTGATGAGGAAAATTGGGAAGAAGCCACACATAGTCTCCCATCCATGGATTAAGGAGCTCACGCAATCAACAATATTGAACATTATGAAGATCCCTCACTTTGGCTGACATCGGGAGGTTAACGCTTGTGTTAAACTCCTCTTTTCATGTTACCATGGAGGGTATCTATGGCTCGACAGGCACATCATTTTGGATCCAATGATGATCCACCTCATCACAGGACTGAGCATGCAAGGAGCGGACCCTCAGCAATTCTACCCAGGGAAGACTTCAGATCACTCGCTAGCACAGCGCATAAAGGAAGACTATGGCGATGTAGAAAAGGGAAAGTGAGGCTACAAGGTAGCCTCCATCCAGGATGGCACAGTATGCCTATCTTGTCATCTTATAGGCGGCAATCTCGTCAGAAAGAACCGTCTGACACAGGTCACTGGATTCGTAGTAGACCTCGAAGGGAAGTGCATAGAAGGAATGCAAATGAATTGGGTGAGCTACCTCGTCAACGAGCTCAAGAAATAATTTCGCAAAGCGCAGGACCAGGGCTATGAATTCCATTTCAGTTGGTTACTGGTATTAATCTCATTTGTCGCTTGGAATATGTCGGAAGGAGCGAACTTTCCAGAAGTGGAGTCGTTGGCTACAAGGTTCACCACCTTGTGGTATACAAATGATATGTCGAAGTATTGGAAGTCAAACATTGTCTTCCATGCCTACTACCAGCAGTTGAAGTGTGTTATTGATTCATTCCCACGCATGACCCCAAATATTTTGCACCAGTATAGACCACTAGCGAAGTTCCACATAGATCGACACTTTATCTACATCATTGCGTGCAGGGATGAGAGTAAGGAGGAATTGTAGTCCTATTATAAATTAACCAATGAAGATATGGAGGATATCACCAAAGAATGTCCAACATAGTTCCCTGTATCGATTGACGATGCATAACTTTTCGACCCCGACATCATTGGAAGCCTCTTGGTCACCCAGGTCGAGCATGCCGGGAAAAGTAGCGCCAAGAAAAATAAGAAAATGGAGGAAGTACAGAACATAGAAACTGATGAGGAGGACAATGCCTCAGAGGATAGTAGGCCTGACTCACCTGAAAGAGGAGGAGGAGAAATTTGAAGTTACACCGTCAAAGGATCCCCCTACTGAGGCCGAAACATCGAAGAAAAGGAAGGTTTCTCCACAGAAACCCTCAGCAAGAAAGAAGACCCATGCCAATAAGCCTCAGTTGAAGAATGTGCTCACAAAGGACGATGTCGGTCTAATCATCACAGCCATGGAGGCCACTTCAAAGGATATCTTGCAGAGACATGGAGCGAAGCAGGAAACACTGTATGAAATAATCAAGAAAGAGATCAAGGACATATAGCAAGCCATCCATTCGAGCTGCGTAGTACCTACTGAGCCTTCTTCATCAAAAATCACAGAATTGGGGGACAATCCCACCCAGTTATGAAGGATAGTAGATGAAACAAAGGCTCGACTTTAGTGAGTCTAAGAAGAAAAAGAGAAGGCTACAGAAACCTTGAAGCAAGAAAAGGATGAGGTCTTAGAGCAACTTCGAGTTGCATAGAAAGAGAAAGATGAAATTTGGGCGATGTTTGAGCAGGACAATGCAAAGGTACAGAAAGAAAAAGACCAGTTAATTGCAGAGTAGACTACACTCAAAGAGGAAGTGACTACAACACTTCGCTCTATGCCAAGCTTGGCACAGGAGGAAGAAGAGTCAACCAAGATTCAAGTGGGGAAGCTCGTTGAGTCCATTTAGTAGCTTCAAGCATGGATAATAGAGTTAGAGCTTCAAGTAATGTTGATCACTCTGCAAGAAGTGCACGAACAAAAGGAGGAAGTAGCTAAGAGCGCAGTTGGAAGGATCAGGTGTTATCAGGTAAATTGGTTAATGCGGACATAGACTAATCCCCCTAGATCCACCTAGATCTAGAACAAAACATGACAGGACATGGTGCTTTCCCTAGTCTCTAATCATCAAATTTACTACCGAACAAAAGAAGATATACATACCTTTAAATGTCACTTCCTTATGTCTTTCTTGTTCCTTTTTTTCTCTGGTGCTCTTGTGATACTGATCCTATAGTGAGACACAAACCAACCAAAGTGAAATCAAAGAGAGTATATTCAATGACAACCTATGCATATGATCAAGGAATTATGCAATAAAATAAAGATAATTCTATGAGAAATAAACATGCCACTGTATTATATTAATAATAGGAAGAGAGATTACAACCAGATGCCTTGATATCGTAAGGTTCCTCCCAATGATTCCTTGATTCCCACACACTTCTTTCTCCAAGGATTATGAGACCATGGATCTGATAGCTCCTCACAATCTATCTTGACAAAGAAAAGCTCAAAGCCAACATACCAAGCTAACAATCTCAACCCAATCAAGCTAAGCTTAAGCTCAATCCAACTAACTTTCTCCATGAGAGCTCCTCTCCTTTTATAAGTTGAAGAGGATAAGGTGAGGAGGTTAGTATGATACCACTAAATCATGAAAGCGAGTAAGAGCCAAACCATTCAGAGGCCACCTCACCATAGAAGCTTCTCCTTCTAGAAGCATCGAGAAGACACTCATTTTTCCCACATACAAAGGTCATCGCACCCTAGCTTTAATGCAGCATGTGCAAACTCCGTGACCTAGCTATAGTGCAACCTACAGAAATCAGGCATTTCCGCACCCTTCATATAGAGCAGCCTACGAAAATCCTCCAAAATAGGGTTTTTCATGGGAAAATACAACTTCTTCTCTGAGGGAAAGTTCTTCTCCCTTCTTTCTTTATGAATTCATGCCACTGACCCCTATGAAGGAAACAGATAGGTTTACATCATTAACGATCATAAGGGTGACGAAAATAATGTGTAACAGAGAGCCCCCCCAAAGTATGAGGTTAGAACAGAGTGATAGCTAAAATACTTTGTCGAGTGTGTGTAGGGAACAAGGAACACGTCGGTCGGAAACTTGCCAACAAACAAGGAAATAAAGTACAATAATATATCAGGTAGGCATTCCCGTACTCAGAATACAAATGACTCAAAGCATAAATGCCAACATGCAAAGATCCAGGTCAAGTAAGACAGGCCATGGCCACCAAACATACATTGTGGATCCATGCCAATATGACTCAAATCTGAACATAGACACCAAAAATACACTATGGATCTATGTGTTAAAGACTCAAATTTGAACATAACCATGAGACATACACTGTGGATTTATGCACCAGTACAATCTGAATATACTCCAATGCAACCTGAATATATCATAAAAGATCTAGGGTCTTCATCTCCACCACTCTATAGTATGAATCTATCCATGTGAATACATGTGCTGAAGTCAAACATGGTAGAAACCACTTGATTACCGGTCATTAATGTATATTGTTAACAAGTGGGAGGGAAATCACCATTAATGTCAATGACTCCCAAGGTACACTAGTACAATCCAATGAATGTGAATTAATGAGTTGAAGTTGAACACTCGGTGGAATCTTCTGATCAGGGGTCAATAATGAAAACCCACTGTCGGAAGTGAGGAAACCTGCCATTGAGGCATGTAAGTTCCAAGGTACCAATTAGTTTCTAAGTCTAATTCTTGGATAATGAGTTGAAGTCGACAGGAAAAGACTCGTCACAGGAGGGCCTTAATGTATCCCCCATCAATGACATGAAACAAGTAACAAGATTTGAAGTAGATCAGAGTAATCAGCGATTCAAGAATGAACCAAGGATGGTCGACACAATAGAAGGCTTAAGGAATGTAGAAATGGTTGACTCAATAGGAGGACTTCTGGGTTGAATTTCTCTTTGAACATATTCACAACACAACAACTGTCTTGGAAACATTGACTCAACAATAGGGATCACAGACCAATTTGTAATCATATAAAGGAGTATGATCAAGAGACAAGCGGGTTTTCCAACCTAGACACAAGGCAAGTGAGAGGGTGTCATGTTCAAAAGCGACTCTTCCATAGAATACAGGTTTAGACACATTTCTTTCCAAATTTTCCCCCCACCATTTCTGGTGAGTACCTCTTTATTTTTACGCAAGCTTGAGAAGGATAACATATGCTTGTTGATGTAAGCTCATCCTTTGGATGAGTCCTTCGAAGTATGTTTAAAAAACCCTAGGAAGGAGTGGTTCAGTCCCATATGGGTCTTTTGATGTTTGTTTTACGAGTCCAAATAAAGGAAACTCAAGGGTTTTTCATGTTTAGAGAGTCTGAAAAACACTTAAAGAAAACTCTCTCAGTTCCTTTTTCGTAAAGTAGTTTGATGAGACCGAAACTATCTCTCAACAGATGTTTTCTTCAAATACTTTAACGAGCATGAAAAGAACAAGGTTGCTCGACAATATTTTCATGTTTAGAGAGTCTAAAAAGAGCTTAAAGGGAACTCCAGGGGGTTCCTTTTCGTATAACCTTTATGAGTCTGAAAAAGTGATAAAATCTTACTCGATTACATTCTCATTGATTTACGAGCACAATAAAGAACAAAGACTAAGCTCGGTAACTTAATCTCATGTATTTATGAGCATGAGAAAGAACAAAGACTAAGCTCGGGATTGTTTTCATTTTTATGCAAGCTTTAAAACAAAACAAAAACTATTCTTGGGATAGATTTTATTTTTACACAAGATTAAAACTAAAAAAAACTATGCTTGGACATGGTTTCATTTTTACACAAGCTTGAACTAGAGTAAACTATGCTTGAGGTAGTTGGTTTCATTTTTACACAAGCTTTAACCATAGAAAACTATGCTTACGACTTCCCAACGCATGGTTGGTAATTAGCCCCCAGCTTAGGAAGCTAGTGGTTCAACTTCAGCTTGAATATTGCCCCCCCCCCTCTCCAAGCTTCATTTCGTCCAACTGCAAAGGCATATGAAAGGAAGCTTCAAATACTAGACGAAGGACTTGACTCAACAGAGAGAGGGAAGTTGTTTCATGTTTTAATGAGCTTGACACGGGATAAGAACTATGCTCAAGAATACAGGTTCAATCCCTAGAGCTATGTTTCATTTACTAACGAGCTTGACAAAAAAACAAGAACTATGCTCATAACATATGTTTCATTTTTTCACAAGGTTTCCATAGAGACGCAAAAACTATCCACATAGCTAGTTTCATTTTTTAACGAGCTTGAAATCATAGAAAACTATGCTCAAGGCTGGTTTCATTTTTTAATGAGCTTGAAATCAGAAAACCATGCTCATGACTCTCTTCTTGATCATGGATTCCAAGAGGAAAGTACTCTGGAAGGAAACCACGTCAAGGGAAACTTGGGCATGGCCTCCAAGAGATCTTCAATTGATGGAAGAAACCCACTCTGGAAGGAACACGGGTCGAGGGCCACGGTAGGAGTAAAGAGATCGGGCTCTAAAACCCCAATCGAAGAGATCACCATGTCAACTACTGGATCCAAATCATCAGAAGTTGAAGTCATGGGAGACAACGCCACATAATTAACATGTGGCGAGGGCGATATCGTCTGCATATAAGAACCACTAAGGGAGGTAATCCAATCAGGACTGATGAATGAAAGTTGATCAACAGTCACAATTCTTCCATCGTGAGGGAAATATATCACACGAAAAAGAGTGGACACAATAACTTTCATGGCATAGACATAATCCCGCCCAAGGAGTAAAGCGAAATCCAAGGGGTCTTGGACTACCATGACATCAATAAAGGCAGTTTTCCCTCCCAAAGTTATAGGAAATTGAGGAAGGGCCCCTAAAGGTTGACTAGTTCTTCTGTTAAAATCTAACATATTCTGCGTAACCGGCACAAGCTGAGGACAACCCAAAGCTTTCCAAGTAATAGAGGACAAAATACTAACAGACACACCTTCATCTATCAACGTCTGAGGAATGTCCCGACCACAAACTTGTACTATAATCTAAAAAGGAATGTGAGAGGGAAGATGAGGTCCAGTTAGCACACCCCAATTAAAAAGGATGGCCTCATTACTAAGAGGAGGTTCCACGGGAGAAGGAGGAATGACCCCCGACACGGTAGATTCTGTATCAACGAGAAAAACATGGGAAGTATTGGGTTTACTCTTGAGCAGGAGAGTAGGATCGACTGATGACAATATCAGATCGACCACTTGGGTTTCATTCTCTAAGGGGAGAATGGGGTCGACGGGTGAAAACGGATCGACCACTTTCGTTTCACTCTTTGGCGGGACAGTGGGACTGACCGAGGATGGGATCGGATCAACCACTTAGATTTTACTCTCTAGTGGGAGAGTGGGATCGACTAAATATGGTATCGGATCGACCACTTTGTCAACTGGTTGAACTAAGGATGTGACCAGATTGACGACCTGATCAACCGAACTGACCGACGGTGGAACTGGATTGATCATTCCATCAACTATAGGTGGGTTGGGAGAGATCTTGTGATAAGAAGATGGAAGTTGAAGCAGTGAAACAGTCATGTCTTCCAGTAATTTTGAGGCTTCATCCATACGAGGGAAAAGGTGATTTTGATGACTGCCTCTGTATAACCTACAAGGAAACTTGACTCTACTTTTCTTCTTCCCAAGGGTATTTTGACTAGTTGACGGGAGGTCATTAGTATGTTGTTCAAAGGCTGACGACATGGTTTGGTGAGGGTGCGTAGAACATATTTCTATAACCTTGGATAGACTAGGGCAATCCTTAAGAAGATGTCTACCCTTACAAATATTGCAAGGGTACCTGGGTTTACGGGTTGTTTGGGTGATCTTGACATCATCAACACTCTCAGCACGATCAACAGTAACTGGTTTCTTTCCAACAAGTCTGGCGGTGGTTGGATTTTTAGATCCTTGTTTATTTTTCTTCTTCTTATTCTTCTATTTCTTCTTCTTCTTATCCACCGAGTTACTAGTTTCAGAGTTTTCACTCGGCAAAGAAGATGAAATAGAAGGAGACCTTGCAAGCGAAGAAGTCGAAGAAGATCTTACTAGCGAAGAGGGTGAAGGATCAACATGAGGTTGATGTTCTTGTGGGTAAGTTCTTACTAATGAAGCACCAACTACATTCAGGACTACCTAAGTGGAAAACAATCATACCGGTAATCTAATTGTGAGGCCTAGAAGGCTCGAAGTAGCGATGTGAGGAGGACCAATGTTTTCATAAGAAGGAAAAACAAAAGGTTCCCTTAGAGTAGGGGTTCCTTCATTGGTCATTCTGGTAACTGACACCATTGAAAAAAAAATCCAACCTAGAGACCACTAGGGAAAACAAACAACACACGCTAAAAATCTAGTAAGCAAGCAAGCAAACAAAACCTTCTCACAATGAACACACTAGTTGGTGATGAATTCCAATGTTGCGAGAACAAAGTAAGAAGGGGTTGAGATAGAGTGGGTGGAAAAGTTACATTGATGACCTACTTAACGAACTTACACCCTGGTGCAAGCTCCCACACATAATCATGGGTATACCCTCTAAGGAGCCCAAGTGAGTTTGGCCAACATCGATTCCAGGTACCGTGAAGACTTGCCCTCCATATTCACCTTATGTAAAGACCCTAAAGAGATCGGCCACTAAGGTTACCAACTACTACAGTGATGCCTGGGGAAATAGTCATCAATCCAATCCACGCGCAAAGGCAGGGTATGTAGCCTGAAATCAACTCGAAAGGATTCCACTCATCATTGTGGGTATACCTTTCAAGCGACCCCCATAATACGTGCAATCTCTACACCAAGACCAAAAAAGTAGGGTGAGTAACTCTGCCAGTCTCAATGCGACCTCGTGATTGACCCTTGTGTTAGAAGGGCTTCCCGGGACAAAATGCAATAAGTGGATTTCATCGCTCCCTAACTCAAGATTCTATGTTTGTTTGCATATTTGGAAAGTTATCTTCCACACCTATTCCAAATCCCTACAACTAATCTAATGTAGGTTTTCTACCAGAAAATATAAAAATGTCTAATCAAATTTTATAAGCGCTTTATTTTTAAGGCTATTGTTACTCAAGAGGAAAAATGACGTGGACAATATGGTGTTTTGACCGACTCAAAAGTTATGCAAAGAGATGAAGATGCAATCTTTTCATTTCGATTAAAGGTATGCTACGAGAAGGAGAAAGCATTTACCATTCCCAGATGTACAATGTCCCAAATTTTACTAAACTCATCAATATCAATATTTTCAATAAATGAGACAAATAGATTGTACACCCATACACGATTCATGCCCCCCCCATGAATCAAAAAAAAATCGCTACTTCAAATGCCAAGAATCATGCAATTTCGCTACTTCAAATGCAAGGATGCCCCCAATCTAATATAAAGCAAGAAATTAAAACTTTTTTGTTTCAAAGATAGCTAAAAGAAATATAAAATCGACATGAAACAAAGTAACCCAAACAATTTTATCTTGTAACATGAACTATTCAATAAAAGAAAAAGAATTTCTTTCACCAAACAATTCTAAAGAAAAAACAACGCTTTGTAACTAAAAGACACTCAAAGCAAGAGACTAAATATTTCAAAAGAAAACAAAGAAAAGATGGCTAAAATCAGTTTCAAAGCTGTCAAGAAGACTATAAACAGATCATAATCAAACCCAAAAAATCACCCCAAAACCAAATCCAAGGTCTGGTTAAGGAAAAACCACTAAAAATCAAAATTTTCCAAATTTCCGCAGGCTATAGACTAATACAGTGTGGAAATCCTTGATTTCCGCAGGCTATAGACCAATACAGTGCGGAAATTCTGCACTGTGACACAAAGGTAGGGTGCGGAAATCGTATATCGTCGCACTATCCCTCAAAGTAGGGTGCAAAAATCAAATAAAAAATGGAAAAAATAAAGAGTCTGAAGGTTTTTCCAATGATTTTAAACAGTCAAAGATCCAAGTTGGATATTCCGGTGACTCAAAAAACATAACCCAACCATTCAAAGAAAGAAATCCAGACAAACTAGGAAAACAATCTGATCCCCAATGGACTTGCCAATTTTGTTATCGGGTAAATCGGTGAATGCGGACATAGACTAATCCCCCTAGATCCACCTAGATCTAGAACAAAACGTGACAGGACATGGCGCTTTCCCTAGGCTCTAATCATCAAATTTACTACTGAAAAAAAGATGATAGACATACCTTTAAATGATGCTTCCTTATGTCTTTGTTGTTCCTATTTCGCTCCAGTGCTCTTGTGATATTGATCCTGCAGTGAGACACAAACCAACCAAAGTGAAATCAGAGAGAGTATATTCAATGACAACCTATGCATATGATCAAGGAATTATGCAATAAAATAAAGATAATTCTATGGGAAAGAAACATGCCACTATATTATATTAATAATAGGAAGAGAGATTACAACCAGATGCCTTGATGTCGTAAGGTTCCTTCCAACGATTCCTTGCTTCCCACACACTTCTTTCTCCAAGGATTCTAAGACCATGGATCTGATAGCTACTCACAATCTATCTTGACAAAGCAAAGCTCAAAGCCAACATACCAAGCTAACAATCTCAACCCAATCAAGCTAATCTTAAGCTCAATCCAACTAACTTTCTCCATGAGAGTTCCTCTCCTTTTATAAGTTGAAGAGGATAAGGTGAGGAGGTTAGGATGATCCCACTAAATCATGAAAGTGAGTAAGATTCAAACCATTCAGAGGCCACCTCACCATAGAAGCTTCTCCTTCTAGAAGCATCGAGAAGACGCTCATTTTTCCCATGTACGAAGGCCACCGTACCCTAGCTATAATGTATCTTGTAGAAACTCCACGACCTAGCTATAGTGCAACCTGCAGAAATCAGGCATTTTCGCACCCTGCATATAGAGAAGCCTACGGAAATCCTCCAAAATAGGGTTTTTCACAGGAAAATACAACTTCTTCTCTCAGGGAAAGTTCTTCCCCCTTCTTTCTTTAGGAATTCAGGCCACTAACCCCTCTAAAGGTAACAGATAGGTTTACATCATTAATGGTCATAAGGGTGATGAAACTAATGTGTAACATCAGGGCACTCTCCTTAGAATGTAAGCAATTGGGTGATCGTAGTGCGCAGACCTATGAACACCTCGCAGAAGAACCAAAGCTGAGGAAACTAGAAGCACAGCTCCAAGAGGCACAGCAATAGGCATCCACCATCCAGGCATAGCTGAAGTTGCTCACTGCAGTCGAGAGGATGAAAATATCACAAGAACGGCACACAGTCTAGTAGCATGTTACTACCATCTATAGAAAAGTCATGGTGGTTACACAGAAACTCCAGTCGATGCAGGAAAAAGATTGCACGATTTTTGAAGAGATTGAAGGACAAGGCTCACAACTAGACCAGATGGTTATGATAGTGGAACAGCGCTTGGAACGGACTGTTACAGAGAAAATGATTTAGGAGTTGCCAAGAAGGAGGCTCTAGCAAAGCAACAGGTCGAGGCATCTCGAGCTAAGCTCAATGCCTTTAAAGAAGCATTGTCCAGATCTGAGTGACTTGGGATGAGTCACATGTGAGTGTTGGGGGCCTATTTTCCCTTGACCAAGTTTTGAGGAAACATTGGTCGTGTTTGACCACTTTTGGGACTTAGACAGGCTGGTTGAAGATGGAGCGCCCAGGTGGAGCTGAGATCGCAGGATCTCACTTATTTTGTGGACTCTTGGACCCAGCAAAGGGTTTACTTGGGTTTATGTAACGGGTTATGGGATGTCAGCCCATGGGTTTACCCATGTTTAAGAATTTTTTTAAATGTATAAACAAGTAGTAGCTAAGAAATATAGATGGCCATTGGCTTAGTGCATGACTAGATGGCTTCATGCAAAGAGTATGTTAAGACTTGCAGAGCTAAGTGCAAGTGTTTTGTAAGTTTCTTTGTGTGATCTGGCTGTGTAAAGTAAGGCTTTGTGCTAATAGGGAGTTGGCTTTGTGCCTTGACCTAGTTTCGGGAAGGAGGATATGGTGCGCATCCCGCAGATCTCTTGTCCTCTACGAAGTTGGGCTATGTGGCTTTGTGCATAGGAGAAGATGCATATAAGAATCTTGAAGACTAAATAAAGAATAAGAAGTTGGTGGATGTAGCCCCACACTGGGATGAACCACGTATATCATGTGTCTTGATGTGCTTTGTGTGATGTTGTTTATGTGGTTATTTGCTTAGTGTTGTTGTTATTATAATGAATGCATCTAATATTGTAGCTTAGTGCTTATTGGTAGTAAAGATGAATAAATGCTAGATATGAGTTAATGCTATGTGCTAAGTGATTTTAAGTGCTTGATCTTGATTGTTACTGCGTTGATCTATAATAAGGGTTAATCTGCGAGGTGAATGAGAATCATAATCTAATGCATGTTGTTGTCTAAGTTCTATGTTAAGTGTTGTAATCACATATCTGTGTCCCATCTTGGTTGTAGACACTTGAGTCCTACAACTCCCCCTGCCTCTACCTTGGGTGAGACTTCATCTGCTTCGCAGGTGTTGCCGAAAGGGTTGGTAGTTAGGGTTTTGTCGTTGCATTTTTGAAGCATTAAACCCTGGGTCTACCCCTGTGCCAACAACATGCCAAATTCAAATTGACCAAGCTTCAACCTTATGGACATCAATTTGAACAGCTGAAAATGAAGGAAGATAAAGATATTGCAGCTTACTTTCTACAAGTTGATGAAATAGTGAACGTTATTAAAGGCTTGGGAGGAGAATTTAAAGAACCAATCATTGTCCAAAATATTCTAAGGTCTCTTCCAATGAGATTTGATCCTAATATTTCAGCCATAGAAGAAAGAGTATATCTTGATATGCTAAGCATGGACGAACTACATGGAATATTTACAGCTTATGAAATGAGAACAGAACAAGAGAACCCATATAGGAAGGAAACAGCTTTTAAAGCATCCAAGAAGAAAAATAAGAAAAAGTCAAAGTCAATTTGCAGTTGCAACGATGATTTAGACAAAGATGAAAAAATAGTCAACTTTGTAAGGAAGTTGAAGAGAGGAATCGACGAATACAAATGTATGCTTCCATTAAAATGCTTTAATTGTGGTGGAATTGGTCATTTTGCTTCTAAATGTCCTTATGATAAGAATTTAGATAATGATGAAGAAGAATCTCCCAAGAAAGAAAAGAAATATAAAAGGGGAAACAAGAAAGAAAAAAAGAATAATTTCTTCAAGAAAAGTCTTTACTCAAAAGAAGAAAGTTCTTCATATGATGAGGATGATCAAAGCAACAATGACTCAAAAAGAGTACTCTTTGTGGCCATGGAAACTCAGAAAGGAACTCTTGAAAGTGATGAAGAAGAAGGTGAAGTGGATATTGAGGAAAAACTAATCAGTGCCTTAACTCAGCTGAAGAAAGAAAGGAATAAAAACAGGTCACTCAAAGAAGAAATGATCAAGCAAAAGGAAGGTTCTAAAAAATAAAATAAAAAATTATGAAGAAGTTGCTCACTTCAAAATCAAGGTAAAAGAAGAAGAAAAGAGAGAAAATATTATTACAAGCCATCTTAAGGAAAGATCTGAATATTTAAACAAGCTTGAAGCAGAATTCAGTCAACAAGAAAGAAGACTTGAAGAAGAAATCATCTCCCTGAAAACCCAACTTGAAGAAGGAAAGGGAATGGAAGAAATAATGCAGATCCATGTGATAAAGAAAGAAAAAGAGTGTGAGAAGATTTAAGAAGAAGTCATGTCGTTGAGATTTTAAGTCAACAAGATCAACAAGAACTTGAAAAATTTTCAAGTGCTAGAAGACATTCTCAATAGTAAAAGGCCATGCAGTGACAAGTATGGACTAGGATACAAGAAAATTCATTTTGAGAAAGGTTCAAGCTCCATGACGAAAAAAACAAAATAAAATAGTCACGTAGAAGTCATTAGAAGTCCCAAGCCTTCAAAGAAGAATATTCAGGTAAGGGAAGAAGATCATCCAATCAGAGGAATGAATACAGAAGAAGTGAATTTCCAAGAAGACCTTATACCTTCAGGTATCAAAAAATATTTAGTCATCAATAAGGAAACAATAGAAGACAAGACCGAGATCAACTAAGGCATGAATTCAGAAGGACTACATCACAAAGAGGATCATTTTCTTCCAGGTATCAAAGTTTCTTTTTGGGTTATTTTTTTACATGTAATAACTTTGGACATAAAGATGTGGATTGCATGGAGCATGGAAGAAATGTTCAATCAATAGATGCTTATGTGGCCCCTCACAATATTGAATGTTACAAATTCCACAAATATGGACACATAGCTCGGAACTGTAGAAGCGTGATGGAGTCTTCCATGAAGGAAAACATTGATGTCAAATACAAGAAGGTTTGGAGAAGAAAAGAAAAACAAGAGAAGGTTAATGAAGAACATGTCCCAGAGATCATACTCACAGGATTTGCAGTAGTGCAAGATCATGATGAATCTACAAGTCAAGAGGAAGATGTCATAATTCAAAAAGAGGTTGAAGAGAA
Source organism: Picea engelmannii (assembly GCA_009831015.1). Taxonomy (NCBI): domain Eukaryota; kingdom Viridiplantae; phylum Streptophyta; class Pinopsida; order Pinales; family Pinaceae; genus Picea; species Picea engelmannii. Next base: position 1,136,798 of record ML777376.1, on the reverse strand, counting down.
AGATGTCAGAATTTAGGAAGACAATGAAGAGGAAGATGTCATAATTCAAGAAGATGATGAATATATAGATGAAGAGGAATATGACTCAACATCATAGTAGCTTGAAGTATTCTTCTAAGAAATATGACTTGAAGAGTCCCAGTAATATGAATAATGAAGAGGGGGAGTCGAAGCAGCAGTTGTGATAGATCAAAGAACTATCTTTCAAACAGTATGAAGTGTTTGTAGATTTTGGGAAGGAAAGAAGTGAAAGGAACAACAATACATGGGAAGAGAAACCATCAGAAGGAGAGATATCGTCAAAGGGAAATTTTTGAATAGTGTGGTCATTAATGTTTAAGAAATGAACATGACAAGACATGATGAAGGAATCTTATATGAATGTTTTTAATATATGTCAATGAATTACAAGAGGAAGCACCAATGGATAAGAAGCACTAGAAGAGAGGAAAGAAAGCATATACAGGAAGCCCCACATTGATTCACATGACATATTGCAAAATAAGAAAAGGGGATAGAAATCGTCAAAGGGAGTTACCCTTAATGTCAAAAGGGAAGAGAAATAACAAAAGCCGAAGAGAAATATTAGAAGCATGAAGACAAGGGAAGAATCCCCAAAGAGAGTTACTATTTTCCATTGATTTCAAAGGGGGGAGAGAAACATGAGTAGAGAAATATTGGGAGCAATATCATAGGGGGAGTGTGAGTATTTCCATCAATACCAAAGGGGTAGATTGTTGGAAAGTTAGTTTTCATTGATGTCAACCCTAGAAGAAGTCCAAGAGATGGGTGTATTTCGAGAAGTCTCCAAAATGGTTCCCTCATGGAATAGCTCTAAGAATGACCCTCAAGGAAAGATTCTTTGAAGAGGTCTACAAGAAGCCATGGAAATATGGCCAAGTGGTTAATTTATTAAGAAGCCTCGATGGTGTGGTCATGGAGAACAAAGTTGATTGAAGAATAATACCATGAAGGACAATTCAAATGAATGTAACACCCTCATAGATGGATATCCCTCATCGTGTCGTTTCCAATGGTAGGTGGTACTTCACGTGGTTCCTCACGATTGAATAGATATGCCCCCATGAAGTTGAAAGCCTCAAATAATGGTTAAGAATCCCCTAAACGGTTGCAATAAGAAATTACAGGACATTAATTAAAGGTTAAAGTGGTTATAACAAGAAAGTATAGGTCAACCCTAAAGCTAAGGAAAGAAGTAACTTTGAAGAAGTATAAATACACCTCAAGGAGCCTCTCATTAGTACATTGACACACACAAGTTTATCGATTATCTTCTAAGTGAACAAGTGATATATTGGTGAATCTAAGATGGAAAATCTGAGGCAGTGAAGGAGTGCAGAGGAGAAAGTTTTGGGATTGCAAGTGTGCAAGGTTTTTCCTGAGAAAACCCTAATTTAGCCAACCCTCGCGGGTCAGGCTACAAGTGTCCCATGAGGCATCCCCATGGGTTGTATGGCCCTCATCACGTGAGGCCTTGTGTGATGCATGGGTTAGTCCCACGAGGCTAAGGTTGATTTGAATAAGGATTCTTGTTCAAGGTTGAAGCAAGGTATGATGATACAGTAGCGGTGTTACAAGATCTGAGCTATATTTGTATGCATGATTTTGATTGTTCTATATTGATGTCATGGCACATGCTTGAGGCATGTCTTGGAGATGTTTGGTATATGCTTGAGGCACATCTTGGATGAATGGTATCTACTTTGAGGCACATATTTGGTGCATGGTTTTAGGCACATATTTGGTGCATGGTTTTAGGGACATATTTGGCACATGTATGACGTAAATTTATTGGTGATGTTGATGCATCTTGGTTATGTTTTAGTACTTGGTTGAGGCACATCATTGATGTTATGGTATTGTACATGGTGTATGGCATGATTGAGACATATCATGAGTGATATGGTATATGGTTGAGGCACATCTCATATTACATGGTGTATGGCATATCTTGGTACATGGTTGATACGATACAGGTTTTGGTACATGGTTGATGCATGATATGGTACAGGTTTTGGTACATGGTTTATGCATGATATGGTATAGGTTTTGGTGCATGGTTGATGCATGATATGATACAGGTTTTGGTACATATTTGATGCATGATATGGTATAGTTTTTGGTACATGGTCGATGCATGATATGATATAGTTTTTGGTACATGGTGTATGGATATAGCATATGCTTGTTATGGCATATAGTTTTGATACACATATTGATGATGGTTTTGGTATCCATGTGAGTTGATCTGGTTATAGTTGGTTGATGATAGTATATCAGTGATAGTGATAGTGACAATGATAGTGGCAATGACAGTGGTAGTGATAGTGGAAGTGATAGTGGTAGTGACAGATTAATGTATCAATGATAGTGGCAGTGACAGTATCAACGGTAGTGATAGGTTAAGTCTACACTTATATTTCAAGGAGGAAAGATGGGGCAAGGAAATGGGGTTGTAGCCTTCTTCTGGTTGGTACTGAAGAACACAAGGATTCAAAGCTTCCTCTGGGTTGGAGCCTGTAAATCAGGGGGTCGTAGCCTCCTTCTAGTTGGAGCAGAGAACACAGGGAGTTGAAGCTTCTTTCAAGTTGGAGCATATAAATTAGGGGGTTGGAGCCTCCTTCCAGTTGGAGCTGGAGAATCCAAGGAGTTGTAGCTTCCTTCAGGTTAGAACCTATAAATAGGGGGTTGGAGCCTCCTTCTAATTGGTGCTAGAGAATTTGGAAGTTGGTGTTGTAATATTTGATATAATAAGAAAGAATTATGTGGTTTTCTCCCATTTGGGTTTCCACATAAATTATGGTGTATTGTGTATCTGTTGTTATTTTTTATGCATTGTTGATTGGTACTGCTCATGATATATTGATGATATACTACTGATAAACTTAATGATCACATATTCTGATTAAGAAATGATAAAAATTGCTCAATACTAGTTCATCCCCCCTCATAGTATTCCAACATCTTCCATACCAATCCTACATGCTTGTTGATTTTTATATCGGTTAAGGTCCAAAAAGCAACCTCACGATGATAAAATACCCCCCTGCATTTTTATAGAGATGCTACTCCTATGTGTTTTCTTAAAGATAAATCTTGATATCTTTGGACTAAAGTATCAAAATAGGAAATAATAAATAGAAAACCCCAATCTTTATCACTCAATGAGAATGTAAAATATTATTGATTGAAAAAAATATACATTAACAAAAAGAATTCTTGAGAAGAGGACCAGGAATCTTCAAATATTAAAATACTATATATATGCAGAAATATTGTACAGAAATAAATAACAATTATAAGAACAATAATATGATTCTCACATCCATCACAGTATCATAGTTTTGATCATATTCATGGAAAAGAAGGACAAAGACCCACAATTGAGAGAACTTTAAAAGATTTTTCATTCATAATAGGAAAGAATATGATAGGAAAACTTTAAATATATTATGCTCAATAAATTGGAGTTCAAGATATCATTAAAGTTTAACCCCAAAATAGTTTTTTGGGATTTTCAAAAAATAATAATAGTCTTTAATAGTGTGAAAACAAAAATTACATTTGTCCTAAATGGACGAGGATTAAGCTCCCGTGGACCATAAAATGAAAGTGGAATGGGTTTGACCCTAAAAAGAAGACAGAGATAAACGATCAAAAATCGATTATGTTTTCTCATGAAAGACAAGACACAATTGAATGATTCCTTAACAAGAAGAGAAAAAGAATAAGGAATGATGTGATCAATTTACTCATTGTGATGGATTTCTCTCTCGCGTTATCTATTGGACAATGTTCCTTTTGTATTCTCTTTTGATGCAGTCACATGAGCGGTACTAACCACCTCTGCTTGACCTTCTTCAATTATTTTGATTAAATCTTTCTTTAACCAACTTTCTTTGTATTCCCTCATAGGAGCGATGGTTATCTCTTTCCTGACTTTAATTTCGAATAATGTGCTTTCAATATATCTAAAGTCAACTGAAATTTGGTGCAACGTGTATTCAATATATTCATTTTTATTAACATAGTTAACTAGCCAGCTTTCGACTTGTTGCTCTTTGTACTTAGTCAAACTGTTAAATTTCTCTGCTAACATGTCCTTTAATATCTCCAAATGTTCTTCAAACTATTCTTTTTTCATAAGCATATAATTTAATATCAATGTTGGGTCTTGAATTTATCTGATAGTTCCTGCCAAGTCTCACTCAATCAATTTTAAGTATAACTCACCATTTTTTACACTTAAAGTGTCACAAACGGCCAATATTTCCTTTAAAGACTTTTTTATCTTAATCTAGCATGCTTTTAATTGTTTTGTACGAGTGGGGGATGGAAAATATTCTTCCTTTCTTTTTAGTTCACTCATACCTGAAACTTTTAAAACAAATGTAATAACGGCCTCTTTGTAAAAACCATCATCATTCTCTGAGATACATTAGGATAGTGATTAGTCCTTTCATTGATAATTTTTCCATGTTGCCAATGTGGTTCATTGGTACTAATAACAGTGTCAATATCTTCAATGGGAAATGCCTCAGGGTTTTGTCTTCATCTTCCTCTTCTCCAAATAGAAAATTGTTTGCATATGAGACATTGTAACCCACAGAGATCGTATGTTTCATGAACAATTGATTTGGGTCAAAATATTTAATTTATTTTGCCGCCTTTAAATCAAACTGATCAAATTGTTCTACATATTCATTAATGTTTGCAACATTTTTCAATATTATTTCACCTATTTTCCATGGTAGGGGATAAAATGTGTTTTCCTTCTTTCATGGAAGTAGTGAGCCCATAATCTATATTGTTTACAAACTTCAATCACAAATATCATGTCTAGTACATAATATGGCAATTAATCGAGAACAATAAATCCTGACAATGTTGTAATGGTCCATCGCTTTGAAACTTCCTCTTTCATCCAGAAATGTTGCCACTTCCAAAGCAAATCTTGATGTATTGGATCCAAATATGAGTTTCTTAACCGAAGAAACAAATGAATTGTAGACTTCGTAGAAATGATGCATTGCCTTCTTCTTCCATAAGGAAGGGTACCATGTATGGACTTGGTCAATTTTTCAATTCACCTATTTAGCTAAATGTAACCCTGTAAAAACATGGTAGCATGTGATAGCAAAGATTAAATACAAAGACATGTAGAACTTCTTATTCTTCTTAAAATTTAATAATTGAAAAGATATTTCGCTAGAAATAATTTTCACCAGTAGAAGACTGCTTTCTCGTGAATAGAAAAATAAAGAATATATTGAGTTGAATGAGGAACGTTTGTAGTCGATTCTTTCCCAGCTACCCTAGCAAAGAGCCATGTCATTTATTCATAGGGGTATTTTATCAAACTCATCTTGATAGTTGATAAATATCCAGGCATTATTGTTGGGTCTTCAAGATATTGTTGCAAGAGATCCCACCCATCATTTTTAGCCTTCAATAAATATTTGTATTTGTCACCTTTAAAATTCATTGTTGGCTCTGGTATCCTAAACATTTTCTTAAAATTTGAAGGTGGCAGAGAAATTGGGGATTCTCCTTTTAGTCAAATAATCCTCTAGTTATTGTTGAATTTATCTATACCACATAAATAGCTCTTTCACATCAAAAACCTATGGAACGCAACATGCTTTGGCAATATCTGATGTCCAAATATTATTGGAACTCCTTTCTGTTGGTGGCAATGTAGAGTAATATTTGTATGTTGTGGACCAGTGAAATTTTTTATCTTCTCATCTGAATGTATTGAGGGTATCTCCACAAAAGCTTTCCTTTCCTCTGGCCATCATGCTTAATGGAGTTGTCAGACCATGTACAATATTCTGGAACGTTAATACCAAATCAAAACCCATTTACCATAATATACCTCAATACTCTTCTTTCAAAGAAATATTAATATGAATTAAATTTGAATTAATGGTGTATTGTCTCGAGAAGGTCGCCATTAATAACGACTTTTTAAGATTTTAACTATTTGTTATTTTCCACAAGATTTACATCTAATATACCTTGGGGAGAGTGACAAGAGAAATAAGTAATACCATGGGTGGAAGAGGATCAAATGTAAGTAGAATTATGAGCACAAAACCGTGGACCGACGGTGAAAATATTTAAGAAATGACTAACTATGAGAATCGGATCAGATGGACGGACGAGAGATAAGTTTTTTGAAGAATTAATATATGAATGACAAATCAGCGGTGAAGTGTCAAAAATTTGTCTAAGTATCATGAAGTGGATGGATGGAAGGATGAGTTGCAATGAGAATCAAATAATTCAGGTGAGTGAGATGAACCCACGGTGAAAGATTAGAAAAAATTATAACTATGGTGCAAAATGAGGATCGTGGAACATGGTGGTGCATTTTGGTAACGATGGAACTTTAGACTTGGATGAGAGTATGTGATGAACTCGTGAAAGATGCAAAATAATCTAAGTTTCGGTGCAAAGTGGACATGGCAACATGTGACAGGTGCATTTTGGAGGAGGTGTAACTTTGTACAATGACTCATGAACCCATGACAAAACGAAAAAAAATTCTAAGTGTGGGAAAAATAAAAAATAAAACTTATGATAGACTTAGTACACTTTTTGGTTCAATAACTACCTCCAATTGTGGGACGATAAATCTCTGTGGGTTGTCGAGAATCTAGAATCTCAACCATTGGGCATGGAGTCATTAAAAGAAAATAAAACTAAAGTTTTGAAAATATGCACAGAGGAAAGTAAAGTATGTATAGAATGAGACTGGAAATTTTCAAGAGAAGAAATTTTTGAGATAATTCACATTGATTGGAAACATTTCCACTGTCCCTTTCATACATTTTAGCAGATAAGAATTGTATCCAAGAATTTTTCCAATAATATATGGACTAATCCATAATGCTTCAAAATCTGTATGGAGAGATGATTTTTCCTTAGCTTTGTTCTGCAATAATACCAGTTTCCCTTTTTGAAAATCTTTTGTCGAAGTTCTTTGATCAAAATGTTTCTTGATGACCTGTTGTCTTTGAGTCATTTTCCTTAATGCCTCATTTCTTTGTTCTTCTAATTGCATCAACTGATCATATCTTCTTTGTAGAGGAGAGACTTCTTCTGAATCTTCAATGTTAACAATGTATGTCAGAGCATTCAACTCCAAATGAATAGGAATTTTATCTTGTTTTCCATATACCAGTGTATATGGTGACAACCCAATGTTGTCCTTTGGTGTAAGTCAGGTGGCCCATAATGCATCAATTAATTTTGTATGTCAATTCATCTGATTCACTACAATTGTCTTTTTTGGGATTTGGATCAATGTTTTATTCATCGACTCTGCCAAACCATTTCCTTAGATATAATAGTTTGATGATTTCCCCATAATGATACCATTTTCCCCACAAAATTTGGTGAATTGTGATCCTATAAATATTGACCCATTGTCATTTATAAGATTTTCTAACACTATGAATCTTGATAAAAAAAAATCTTAAAGGAAATAAATAAGTTCTTCGGAATCTACCTTTTTGAGAGTTGCATCCTCTTGCCACTTCGTGAAATAATTAGTTGCAGTGAGGATATATGAATGGACCTTGTTGGACTTTGGACTGATGGGTCCAATGAAATCTAGTCCCCATTGTGTAAATGGTTCTTCGATTGTTATAGGCTGCAAGGGAATTGCTGCTCTTTTCATTTTTCCTGAGAATTTTTGGCAAGAGATGCATTTTCTAATCATAGAATATGATTCTTTGAAAATAGTGAACCAATAGTAACCAACTCTCATAATTGTGTGTGTAATAGTTGTAGGTGAAAAAATTCTGCCACAAACACCTTTATGAAATTGTCCCAGCACCTTTTGAGATTTTTTTGAATCAATACATCTCAGTAAAATTCCTTCCAAGTTTCTATGAAACAAGACTTCAGCAACCAACACATATTGATTTGATTTCATTTCCAATGCCCTTCTTTCTTTTAAAGACATGTCATTTGGAAATTGACTAGATAAAGGATAAAAGACAATATATTTCTACCATTCTGATGTGGATGATGAAGACCTTGTTGAAATAGAAATATCTCCATTTACTGCATCAATCCATGCCATTAGTTTTCATAGTCCTTGTCCTCTAACTTCTTTTAATGGCTTGATCTCAATGTCGTATTCTTAAATCTTGGCAAGCCAGTTTACCCATTTTCCTTCTCTCAAATGTTGATTTAGCAGCATCTTCACTGGAGAGGTTGGGACATAGGCTATCACATGATATGAAATAATATAAATCCTAAAATGTACCACCACTTTGACCAATGAAAGGGTATGCTTCTCTATCTTCAAATATTTCAATTCATAGTCATGCAGAGTCTTACTCATGAAACTTACTGGTAATTCTTCTCCTTTGAGATTTCTTTGTGTAAGTATTGAAGCAATGGTTTCCTCTGAAGAAAAAGAATATATTATGAAAACTTGATCAAAGTTCAGGATGACAAGCACTGGAGGGGTGGTGATTACATGATTAATCCTTGTGATTGTTTCCTAAATCTCCTGAGTCCATTCAAACTTTTGGTATTTGTTCAATAGCAGATTAATGGGATTTACAATATTTGCATAATCTGGTACAAATCTTCGAACAAAATTTATCTTTCAAAAGAAATATAGGACACCTTTTGTACATGTCGAGGGATTTAATTCATTGATTTCCTTAATTCTTTCTGGATCAATATAGATTGCCTCCTTACTTACTATGTTCCCCAAGAGTTTTCCCTTTGATACAACAAATAGACTCTTCTTCAAATTCAGAGATATACCATAGAATCTACAATACTCAAAGACTTACCTCAAATGTTTGATGTGTTCTTTTGTAATCTTTGAGTGAATGGTCAAATCATATCAATAATCATCCATGAAATTTCCAATGAAATCTTTAAAGGCATGATCCATTGCTCGTTGGAAAGTTGCTCCAACATTCTTTAACCCAAAAATCATGTGAATATATGTGTATGTCTCCCAAGGTGTGACAAAATCATTTTTTGGTCTATATTCTTCAAAAACTAAGACTTGGTTGTATCCAGAAAAACCATCAAGCATGGACATCAATGTTGAACCAATCACTTGTTGTAGCAACATTTCCATGTTTGGGAGTGGATAATTGTCTTTGATGCTTGCTTTGTTTAAATATTTGAAATCTACACAAAGACAAATTTCTCCACTCTTCTTTCTGTCTATTATTGGATTTGAAAACCATTCTGAATTTCTTAAGGGAACATTTATTCCATCCTTTTTAAATTTGTCCAATTCAATTTTTACAAAGGGATTCAACTTGGGATTGATTAATCTTAATTTATGCTTGATAGGTTTTTCTCCTTCTTTAAGGGGTATGATGTGTTGAAAAAAGGACTTGTCATATTCTTTTAGATCATCATAAGTCCAAGAAAAAACATCATAAAACTCTTTAAACAAGGAATTATGTTGATCAATTTCTTGTTGTGTGCATCTAGTACCAATATTTACATATTTTGGAAAATCATGAGTGCCAATGTTTATATTTTGTGTCTCTTGCACTTTTCTGACAGATGTCTTCTCCTTTGTATCATGAAGTTTTGTTTGATCATCTCTTGTGAAAATAGATTCAAACCCAATATAATATTTCAATATACATACATGATTCTGATCATCCAGGCTTTCAGAAGAATTATTTGAATCTACAATAAAATCAGCCCATTATTCAACATTTTCAAAAACCTACAGATAATCTTGGTTGTTAGGTATTGAAGGCCTGGAAATTATCTTTACGCAAAAATTATTTTGATTTTGGGAGTCATCTGGATTAAAAGGGGATGCAACAACCACCAATGAGTCAACCTTATGATTTTTATCTCTTGGGATGAAAGAGATATTAAATGAATTGAAAGAATCCATAAGTTCCATTACTCTTTTACATAATCTTTCAATATTTCTTTCTTTATCTTGTATTTCTTCTTAATATGATTTATGACTAGTTTGGAGTGGTTAGTTTCTATCAAATTTTCAAATTTCATTTGTAATGCAAGATTCATCCCTTGTATCAATGATTTGTATTCAGCCTCATTATTTTTGCATGGAAATTCAAGTCTGATGGCATGTGGATATATGACTGACTGTGGAATCTTAAAAACAATCCCTACTCCACTTCCAGATGTGGAGCAGACACCATCGAAGGACATCTTCCAGAAATGAATTCTCCTCGTCTTTGTCTTGAGGGTTGATTTTCTCGGGACTAAGGACAACATAATCTTCAATTCCTGAATCAATATAATTTTCCATCGCTTCATTTTCTTTCTTCCTGAAGGATATTGGCTTTCTAGATTCTCTAGAAATTTTAGCCATTGTTCTGTCTTTGTTGGGAAACATCATGCAACTTCCATCATTCATTATGTATCCTCCAATCATTGAGGACCAATATCTTCCAAGAATAACTTTGTATGTTGGAGGAAAATCTACTACTATGATGGTAAAGACCATTGTGATTTGTGGTGCTACAGTTATCCACGTACAAAAATATTTAATCTCTCCATAAGTTGGGACCTTTCTTGAGTCAAATGCATAAATTATTTCCCCAGTTTCATAATATTTGATACATCCCATTCCAAGTGTCTCCATGACTAACAAGGGCATAATATTATTGGTTGCTCCATTATCTATCAAACAGTTATGTAGTACAACATCATGGTTCTCAATAGTTATATAAAATGGTGGAACTTTTCCCCTTGGATTAACTGATGTAGATTTTTTTTGTTGCCTGGAATTGGTAACATCAACTTCTATTCTATTGCTTGCTTCATCAATCATCTTCAAAATATTCTCCCTTTGTTATGGAATTTTCACTACTTCCATGAAGGGAAAAATGATTCTTAATTTGGTCAAGTCATCAATCACATTGTAGGTCATTTGTTGTGGATTTTTTGCTTGATTAGCAACTATTTGTTGTTTTGTTGTCTCTGCAAGATTTGGTTTTGTCTTTTCCTTTTCTTTTTTGACGGCTTCCTTTGTTTTGAATTTGTTTACTTGTGCTCTTATTCACACAACCTTTTCTTGAAGAATGTTAGACTCTTCTTATTAACTGAAAATGTAAAAGGATGATTCACCTTCATTCGTTTGAACTAATTCAAGAATATCATCTTGAATGCTATTGGCTTCCTGATTGTAATTCTCAAATTTTCCTTCTTCAAGAATCCCCCCCATTACAACAGCATTAGGGTTTGCACTCCAAGTGCCCTTTGCCTAGGTTCTCCATCTCTATCTGGTCTCATTATTTGTTCTTGGACATGGTTTCTTCTTTGTTCCTAGACAAGAATTCTTGGATTCTGATTTGCAAGAACAAAATTTTCATCTCTTTTTAATCTTGTTAGCTCATTCTGCATATCTCGAATTGTTCTATTCATTTTAACTATTTCTAATCTTTCTTTTGTTTCTTGAGTTATGGTTGGATCATTTTTTACATTATGTATGACTCCATGGATAATTCCTCCACCAAATCCTCAATTTTCAACATTTCTTGATGTGGATGCTCCTTAATATGATATAGTGAGAGTGTTCATTTACCTCTGTACTTTCCCTAATATGATCTCAGGATCTGCATTTGTCTCTAACATGAATTCCTCTATTTTCGTTGCTTTGTGAATAGTTGCATCTAATGCATTTATTCCTAAGGATCTGATCGCATAATTTACATTTGAGGCAATCTCATTGTTATAACAACCAGAGATAACTGGTGAATTTGGTCGTTTCTCCTCTGGAATCGGATTCAATGTATTCAAAAATATTAAATTGAAGTCTCTTATTCATTCACCCTTCTTCAATTGAATTTGAGTGAATTTTGTAAGCAATGCATGGTATGCAACCGAGGGTGCATACATATTCAAGAACATGTTCTCCAAATCATTGAATGATGAAATCGATTGAGAAGGAAGAGAGAGATACAACTCATAGGCTTGTAATGTGAAAGTATGTAGAATACTCTAACCATAACATCATCGTGTTCTATCAAATGGATGTCACAAACTGCCAAGAATTGATCTAGATGTCTCTTTGGATATGTGCTTCCATATCCTAAGAATACTGGTAGAACTCCTTGTGGAAGGGTCAGAAAATGATGGTGTTCCCCTTGCAGATTAAGAGGGCTTGACCTAGCCCTTCTTCTTGGGGCTCTTTGTCTTTCTTCTTGATTCTCGGAAACTTGATTTATTTCTTCGTTGTCTCCCATTGTTAGATTTCTTCTTGCTTTTATTCTTGATATTTCACCAACTTCAGAAAATTGAAGTATTTATCTCTTGCTTCTTGTTATTGGTCTTTTATATGATTATGTCTTCTTCTTTAATTTATATCCCTTCTTCTTTGTCTTCTCATAATTTCTCTTTCTTCCTCGCAGGCAAGGGATTCCCACGATATTTCGAGTTCTTATCTACTTCTCATTGTTGATAATACAAAATCATATAACAGATACAAAACACGTATTCAATTCCCTAATCCAACTTGTAACTGGGGTTGATTAGGTTCATCCTAAGTCATGAAAATTATGGTCTCTCAAACCAACCTTTTTTTCTCCTGAGTATGGTCACTAAAAATGTTGATGATTAGATTAGTTAAATTCCAAACAACAACCTCACGAGGATAAGATATCCCCCTGCGTTTTTATAGAGGTGGTACTCCTCTGTATTTTCTTAAAGAAAAATATTGATATCTTTGGACTAAAGTATCAAAATAGGAGAATACTAAATAACAAACCCCAATCTTTATCACTCAATGAAAATGTAAAATATTATTGATTGAAAAATAATATACATTAACAAAAAGAATTCCTGAGAAGAGGACCAAGAATCTTCAAATATTAAAATACATTATATATGCATATATATTATATAGAAATAAATAATAATTACAAGAAAAATAATATGATTCTCACATCCATCACAGTATCACAATTTTGATCACATTCATGGGAAAGAAATACAAAGACCCACAATTGAGAGAAATTTAAAAGAGTTTTTCATTCAAAATAGGAAAGAATATGATAGAAAAACTTTAAATATCTTATGCTCAATAACTCAGAGTTCAATATATCATTAAAGTTTAACCCCAAAATAGTTCTGTAGGATTTTCAAAAAATAATAATAGTCTTTAATAGTGTGAAAATAAAATTGCATTTGTCCAAAATGGACTAGGATTGGGCTCTCGTGGACCATAAAATGAAAGTGGAACATGGTTGAACCTGAAAAGAAGACTGAGAGAAACAATCAAAATTAAGTTATATTTTCTCACGAACAACAAGACATAACTGGATGATTTTTAAACGAGAAGAGAAAATGATCCAGATTATTTTGAGAACAAAATGAAGGTAGAAATATAACAAGGAAATACACAGATATGTAACAAAGATACAAGAATATAACAGAGATATAGCAGAGATTTAAAAATAAACACATAGATACAGTAATACACAATTTCTATTAATGAGTGAAATGTACAGAAATGTAAAATACAGAGTGAATGAACTCACTAGAATGGTGGCAGCTTATCTCTGAGAAGAGATGTGATGGAAATGCTCATTCACCAGAATATGATTGTTACAATGAGGCTCCCAAGGCCTTTTTAACATAAGGAAAATCCAAAAGGTTTGCGAGCCCCGATCGGAGTAGTTGATACGTCAACTTCCTGGGGGCGTAACTTTTGCATATGATCTATATTTGGGGCACTTGACACACCATTGGAATGGTCTAGCTGAGAAGAACACACTTTGATTTTCCCATGCTATTACCTTAAATAATTTCCTGGGCCCAAAATCCCAAAAAAAACATCGTTTAGGGCCTCAAAATGGCCCCAGAAGTTTGGGACCCAAAAAACTATCAAAAAATTGCCAAGGTGGAAAACTTTATTTTAATCCATTGGAATAGGTGGGTGGCCACCAATATCCATCTAGATCAATTCTCCCCCCTTAGGACGTAATGGTCCTTGTTGCATCAAGTTCCCAGGGAATCTTTTGTTGAACCTTGGTGAGCTATTGTCCTTGTTGGAGAAGTTGTGTTGCTTAGCTTGTTGAAGACTGTCATGAACATGTTGTTGGAGGGGTTGGATCCATTCAAACAATCTAGTTGCATGATATACCTGAGTTTGGGAGTGTTGGTTGTGGAGCCTAATTATCTTCTTGATTCATAGGTCTTTGTTTTCAGCCGTGTTTATATCCCATGAAGACTTTACACCCCGGAAAAATGTACACTCCTCCACACGAGGGAGTGCAGGGGCGGATTTCCCCTCCTGTGGGTTTGTGGTCAAGCGGGCCCTCGGAGGGGGTTCGAGGGAGAATCCCCCAAAGAAAAAATTACCTTGTAAATGCACATTGTAATTTCATAGTAAATCTGGACTGTTCATTATAAGGTCATAGATCTAACAGTATAAGTTATGTTAGGGTTTTTTCCCCTAGAAGGCAACCCTCTTTTATGATGGAAATGTATTGCAGCTATGTATCATTGTGAATATTGTGTTTTGAGTGAGGAAACTGTGTGAGAAAGAAGAGGAAGTTACAGTGGGTGCGTTGTAGTTTGTATCCCTTCATTTGCTGGATAATAATAAAGGAAGGACCTGGAAATTTCTCTGGTGGACGTAGCCCATACCGGGTGAACCACATATATATGTGTCTCTATTGTATTGTGTATATTTTGTGTTTTGTTTTATCATTTGTTTTATTTTATTGCTCCATGATATTGTTTTTCTAACAAGGAGGACTCTGTCGGGGAATATTCAGCATGAAGGGCTATGTAATTACTTTGCCTGACTAGACAGTGTGGAGGAACCCCCATAGGTGCAACAAGGATATATTTGTGCTCTTCGACATTCTTTTCAATCTAATCATGTTGGATAGAAATGTATTGGGTAGAGGCTGCACTAGTTGCAGTATCCTTCTACTCACCTTTTGAACAGATTGTGAAGAGGCTGGACTTTTCAGTATGAGAGATTACTTTGTGGCACTATTTTGTCGGTACATTAGTCAGAACTACCTCTAGTATCCTGTAGGTCTGACACCCTAGAGTAATAATGACGCTACAAGGTTGAGACTCATAAACACCATGACACCTCCACATATATGGCTGGCCTAAGAGAACATCACAAACTTCCAATGGGGAAACATCACACAGTACCTCATCCTTGAAGGGCTTGATGTCATATGACAAGCGACATTGATGGCTAACACAAAGATCTCATCCTTGGTGGAGACATCCGATGTTGTATGCATACAGGTGTGGTGTTGTCAGAAAATCCAACTACTTGACGACGTCTATTGAGATAAGTTTCTTCTTGCTTCCACTATCAACAAAAACATGCAATGGGGTCCCCTTCACACACATCTATGAATGGAAAAGGTGCTCCCCCTCCTTAGGATCCTCTAGTTCTTTTGGTTGTATTTTTGCGGTTGCGAAAGCAGCAGTGGGTTCTGCATCAATTATTTGTTTCATTTTATTATTATCTAAATTGGAGTTTAATTCGGGGCTCAGCTCTATTTCTTTGAGCTCGACCACAAATGACTATTTCAAGCGACATTCATCGGTGTTGTGCTAAGGGATTTTGTGGAAGTCACACCACTTCCTACTGTCCTTCTTTGTCTTCATGTTTCCCTTCTTTTCCTATGGCTTGAATTGGTTGTCTTGAGGTTGATTATTCTATGAGTTAGGGTTTCCTTTACCATACTTTGGTTGTTGCGGATTTGTATACCCAAATTCCCGCTTGTTCGGCTTCTTAAATTTATGCTCTATTTTGACATCATATCGATAAGTGACTCCCAAATATGAGATGTCCAAAAACTCCATTTCAGTTTTGATGTACCTATGTAACACCCCGTGGTATTTAAGAACCATATTTCACTCAGAGTCTCTCATACCCAGCTTGGTGCGCAAGGTATGGAAGGTATTTGTGAACTCTGACAATGTTTGGTCCCACTTTTGATGCAGCATGGTCCATCTCATGTATTGGTCATCATAGTTTCCCACAGGGTAATATTGCTCCTTGACCACATCCATAAAAAAATCCCAAGTGGGCTCAACCCCAAATATTCCAGACTCCTCTGTGGAAATTTTTCTCCTAGTAAGTTTCCCACCAATGTTTGACATGGGGGAGAGCCTTAAGGATCGCAAATGTGATCTTTTCTCTATCAAAAAAATTGTGAATAGAGAAATAACCTTCTAGAAAATTTAACCATTTTTCCAAAGTATCTGCATTAATCTTACCTTCAAATAGAGGAATATAAAAATTAACTTGTACTTTGAATGGGGTAGCATCTCCAAAGAGACTAATAGATGAAGACATACATGTTACTATCGACAATCATTGAAGGATTTGGGAAAAAATCTCCAACATCGCGTTCCTCTCTTGCGTGAGGGCTTCTACGAGAAACAACTTGATGGGATATTTTTCTCCCACGTCTCTCTTTTCTTCCACCATGGGAGGTTGCTTGGGCTGGAGATAGTGGTATTCCTTAAGAGAAAATACCTTGAGACCCAACTCTCTATACCCTGACCTCCTCGGGGACATGCACTAAGAAAAAACAAGGAGCAGCCTGCTCTGATACCACTGATCCCGATTATTTTGAGAACGAAATGAAGGCGGAAATATAACAAGGAAATACATAGATTTGTAACAGAGATACAATAATATAACATAGATATAACAATAAACACAGAGATACAGTAATACACAATTTATATTAATGAGCGAAATGTATAGAACTGTAAAATACAAAGTGAATAAACTCACTAGAATGGTGGCATCTTCTATATGATAAGAGATGTGATGGATATGCTCATTTTCCAAAATATGATTGTTACAATGAGGCTCCAAAGGCATTTTTAACATAAGGAAAATCCAAAACCCTAACTCCAGAAGATAAAAATCCAAAAGGTTTGTGGGCCCCAATGTGGGTAGTTGATACGTCAACTTCCTGGGGGCATAAATTTTGCATACGATCTCTATTTCTAATGAAATGTGTGACAGATGATAGTATTGCATCCTCTTCCTTTCGAAAGGTGCGACATTTGACAGTGTTGAACCCTCTCCCTGTCAAAAGGTGCGACAAACACAGCAAAACTTGTGAAATAAAATTTCTTGGACTGTGTTGTTGCCTCCTTTCTCGTTTTTCCACAATGTCACACTTTCTAAACTACCAGAGTGTGACACTAAGGCCAATATCACATTGTATCCTTAAGTAGGG
Source organism: Picea engelmannii (assembly GCA_009831015.1). NCBI lineage: Eukaryota > Viridiplantae > Streptophyta > Pinopsida > Pinales > Pinaceae > Picea > Picea engelmannii. Next base: position 1,119,558 of record ML777376.1, on the reverse strand, counting down.
TGTGACAACCTTCAAAAAGTGACTTTTCTGCAATAATTTCTTAGTTTTTCACTTGCAAATTGAGAGTAATTGTTTTAGGGTTTTCAGAACCATTAAAAGGGATGGATACGACACCAATTCTTCAGTCAAATTTGGTGATAATTCTCACACTGTACAATTATTTTGAATGGAAGACAAAGTATGAATTCCAACTCAAAAGGAAATGATTGTACAATTTGACGATGGTGGCAGAAACATAACCTACATCAATGATTGAGAAGACCAGATGAGTGAACCATAAGGATGAGGCCACACAATTTCTTCTTGAATTGATTTCCACTGATTTATGGTTTCATGTTGTCGCATGCAAGACTCCAAATGAGATTTGGACCACCTTGTAAGGTCTCTTTGGAAATCAAGATGAGATGAGAGGTCGTATGCTTGAGGTAGAGTTGAATACCTTGGATCCTAAAAGTTTTGATAATATATAGGATTTCTTTACCAAGTTTAAATCTTTGATATTGAGCTTGGAATATTGTGGTACTGATAAATCTAAACAAGTGGTGTTAGAATATTGTGCTCGTTTAACCATAGACAATGCTACACCATTGTCACCCAACCAAAGGCACAAAATCCACCCCCGAGCACCATAACCTTTGACTAAAAGAATGATTCTGAGAATCCACACCAGAACCAACAGATAACCAAGAGAGCGCACCTTCTCTAAGGGTAGCGCATAAGAGAAAGTTTCGAAAAGATTAAACAAGAGAAAATTGTACAACTGCAGTTGTTGCTGCTCCTCCAAACTTGTGCACTATTTTTGGTTTCCCGATTGAGTGTGAGTGAAAAAATGATCCAAGACGTCCTCTATTTATATTAATTTGTCTAGTGACTTTTCTGGTTGGGCCGACCTAACCTTCTAGTAATTATATTTTCTCTTTATCTTTTTCCTATGAGTTCAACTTGTCTTCTTGGAGGATAATACCTTAATATTATATGTTTTTTTAAGTCAACATGTCTTCTAGGGTTTTCACACATTTTTTTAGGGTTTCTCTTGCTTCTGAAATATTCTATTCTAGTCAAAGGTTACATATGGAGGTTAATACCTCCAGAAGCTACCATAATTTCAACACTCCCTTTTAGCTAGGGAGGTATTTAACCATCATGTTCCATTTTGGTCTTCATTTCCTTGCTCATTATGCCATGATCCTCTCATCATGGCTAAACATACCATGCTACTGGTAGCACCATTACATCACACATGGCTACACCCATGTGGACCTGTCAATCGCGTCTAGGGGCCACAACCCGCTAGACAACACTAGAGATACACCTCATAGTGTGTGTCACCATCATCGTCATGGGCTACACCCACATGACATGCTCACCCATGTCATGAGTATCATCATTATTATCATCATTATCCATCCATTTCACATGGCATAATACCTACATGGTCTTGAAGAATGATAGCATCATCATAGATCATCACTATCAGCATCATGTGGTAGCAATATGGCATCAAAACATATCACCGTACTTATTATTGGTATTCTTCCGTCATAGAAAATATCACAATATCCATGAGCCTCATTTAGCTATATTGATGATCCATATCCACCGACATGTGTCTATCACCTCGGGTCATTCTTGTCCCATGACAAGAATCATGACCTCATCGAAGCCACATTCACCTCTTAATTGATCCTCTTATAGGATCACTCTGTGAATGCATTTAGCTCAATGGTATCGGAAATGTGTCTCTAGCACCTCGGGTATTTCTTATCCCATGACAAGAATTATGACCACATCAGAGCCAAAAACACCTCATGGGGATCCTCTCATAAGATCACTCCTTGAATGCATTTATCTCGATGCTATCGGACATGTGGAATTTCACCTCAAGCACCTTGAGTCTTCATTCTGTCGAAGACTATGTCGGGGAACATCTACTCCTGATGTAGATGTCCCATATCTCCCCTGCTCTGTAGCCCAATTCATGTGGATATAGAGTCGGCCCAATGATTATCAGGGCTACTCACCTACTCGTGAGAGTTTCAATGCTCGTTGCAATTCACACATAGGATATCTAGCAGCAACTCAAATCTTCAGTGCATCGAAGATTACATCTAGGCCTATCCCCACGTGATCAAGTCTGTTTGATCAATATTTGAATATCGGCATGATGTTGTAATCATCAATACTCCCCCAGGGAAACATTTTCATTCCTGCCAAGCCTGTCCTAGATAGAGGCTTAGTGCAAATGTTAGCTATCTTCTCATCTATGGATAAGTGATGGAGCCTCACTGCTCCTTCCTACACCATGTCTCTAATGAAGTCTTGTAATATCCTTCATCTCAAATTCTTAAGTCAACTCCCTCTATCTGAGAGAATCCTCGGACCACACTTATGTTTGTTGCATGCCCCTTTGTGTCTTGAAAAGTGTCACGAAACCAAGTTGGCTTCTTCCTGATCAATGAGTCCCTCTGAGTCCTTTCAAGTCTTTCTTTTCTATGGTAACCTTCCTAGAATACGTAGGATAACCTTCCCAAAACATAAAAAAAAAACAAGAGCAAAATTATTTCCAATATAATATCATTTTGTATAAGAACATATCAATTTCATGGTAATTCATTATAGTATTACTAAGGTCTCTTGCCTCATAACAAGAACAAGAAATATCTCCTAGAGGAGATGTTAGTTCATATTGCAATTAAGTACAATAAGCATTTATATCAATAGTACATGCTACTAAGTATTCATTTGTTCTTATCATTAATAAAAACATAAAGGATTGCAATACTCACTTAAGCAACAATAATAAAAATATCAAACCTGATATGCAAACCTGGAGTCTGGCTATTTTTTTGCTTGATTTGATTTTCTTTTGATACAAGTATTCTTTCCAACCTAGAGAGTGTGTTGTTCCACTAAATGTATTGGATCTGAGATCCCTCTAGATCTACTATTTATACTTAGACAAAAGATCCCTTCTCCTACAAACACCCTCAATATAGTGATATAGTTTAAACATATACAAGTGCATACCTCTGATAGCAACAGCACCATCCAGCAACAGTGACAAGAAGTGGCGAACCCAAAAATTTTAAAGTGCTCCAACTTGCAATCTGGAGGTAGATGTAGATGCATTGGGGTAAGGTGCACTAGGACAACCAAAAATTATTCTTGTTACTTCACGTAAACTTTCATTGTAACTGGTACTACAGTTGGTGTTGGCACTACAACCAGCACTACAACTAGTTCTACAACTGGCACTACAAATGGTGTTGCAACTAGCACTGCAACTGGTGTTTAAACTGGCTCGAAGGAACTGCAACTACAACTGCAATTGTGCTACAACGAGCTTGACATAGAGTTTTGGATCTACCTTCTAGTGTTCAGACTGTTCCGAAGGTGATGTGGGCCCATAACCTGTTAGAATATTGTGCTTGTTTAACCATAGACAATGCTACATCATTGTCACCCAATCATAGGCACAAAATCCACCCTTGAGCACCATAACCTTTGATAGAAAGAATGATTATGAGAAGACACACCAGAACCAATATATAACCAAGAGAGTGCACCTTCTCCAAGGGTGGTGCACAAGAAAAAGTATCGGAAATACTGAAAAAGAGAAAACCATACAACTACAGTTGTTGTTGCTCCTCCTCCAAACCTGCGCATTGTTTTTGGTTTCCTAAGTGACTGTGAGTGAGAAAATGATCCTCTATTTATATTAATTTGTCCAATGACTTTTTTGGTTGGGTTGACCTAACCTTTTGGTAATTATATTTTATGTTTATCTTTTTCCTGTGAGGTTGACTTGTCTTCCTGGAGGATAATACCTTAATATTATATATTATGTTGAGTCGACATGTCTTATAGGGTTTTCACACATATGTTTAGGGTTTCTCTTGATTATGGAATATTATATTCTAGTCAAAGGTTACATATGGAGGTTAATACCTCCCATGGCTACCATAATATCAACAACTGGACCAACTTATTCTAACAATCTTGGCTAAGGTAGGACCAAAATATGTTGTTTATGTCTCCACTTTCCATTCTGGCAGATATCTCTTGGGGTCAAAGTGGAAGATTCCTACCATGGAGCAGTTCTTTTATTCTCTCACACGTGAGCAGGAAAAACTCATTCAGATGGGTCTAATTAAGGAACCCAAAGCACATGCACTCACCATGCAATATGGAAAAGGGTCATCCAATCAAAAATTCAAAAAGAAAGGAAAGGAGAAACATAAATAAAAGGAGCGATATTCCAAACCCTTCAAGGATTCTTCAGGTTCCAAAGACTCTTCAAATTCAAAAGAGAAGAAGAAGAAGGGAAAATAGTGCACTTATTGCAATAAATAAAATCATGAAGAATCCACATGCATGAAGAAGCAAATCGATCTTATGGCACGGGTACTTTAGAAGAACAACCTTGGAAACTTCATTCAAAAAGGAGCCAAGAAGAAGAAGGAAGAAGATCATGCTCCTAACAAAGGTAATCATCATGCTCTTGTTGCAATTAATTTGTCATTTGATTCATAGATTATAGATTATGTAGCATCACATCATATGGAAACCAAAGAGGAAATTTTTACTTCTTTGATTTCATGCTCAAGACCCCCTATTCTCATGGGGGATGATACTCTAGTAGCAGTAGTAGGAGAGGGAAGAGTGGAAATCCCTAATGGCAGTTTTGAGAATGTTTTACATGTTCCAAAACTTTCTATAAATCTTCTCTCAATTTATCAGATCACTCAAACAGGTAAAAAGGTTGAATTTACATCAGATTCAATTTATGTACTTGACATGCATGGCAATTCCATTATAGCAATTGGTGAGGTAGATCACAAATCAAGGTTTTATAAATTCACTAATTTTGTTGACAATGACTCCTCTTTACTATTTACATATGTTGATGATAGTAGCAAAGTATGGCATGAGATATTTGGTCATTCGAGCTTTAGGTACATGCAACGACTTCCCAAGCATGGAATGTTCAAAGGATTTCCAGACATTCACTTTTTTGAAGGGGTTTATGAAGGATGCATTCTTGGCAAGCATCCCAAATAGAATTTTGAAAAGGGGAAGGAAAAGAGAGCCTTCTCTTCCTTGGAGATTGTTCACAGTGATCTCATGGGTCCATTTCCACATACATTCATCAACAAAGCAAGGTATGTCCAATCATTTATTGATGATTACTCACTCTATACTTGGGTTTATTTTCTCAGTCAAAAGTCTAAAGTTTTTTAGAATCTCAAAGACTTCAAAGCTCTAGTAGAGACACAAACTGGGAAGAAGATCGAGATCCTCTGTACAGACAATGGGGGGGAGTATATCAACAAATATGTTCACAATGTTTGTTGTGAGATGGTATCCAGTTGCAGCATGCAATTCCATACACTCAACAGCAGAATGGAGTTCCTAAAAGGAAGAATAGATCTCTCAAGGAGATGACCAGTTGCATGTTGCATGTGAGGTCTCTTCCTTCCAAGCTTTGGGTTGAGGCACTTAACTATGTTTCTTACATACAGAACAGATCTCCTCATATATATGTTGAGGATATGACACCTTTTGAGGCTTGGATAGGTGACAAACCATATGTCACACACTTTCTCATATTTGGATCTTGCACATGGGCCCATATTCCTTCTGAAAAGAGGAAAGCATTAGATCCATAGAGCACACCTTGCATCTCTATGGGATATCCAAATGATGTCAAGGGGTATAGGTTGATTTATCCCTCTACAAATCGAATCATCATTGAGTGTAGTCTTGATTTTGAGGAGATTCCTTTGCATGCACCACCAGTGCAGCATGCAGATACTCTTGTTCTTTCATTAGTTCCAGACATCAGAGATGATGATTCCATACACTCAGATTCTACATATTCAAACTCAGAGGATTTTGTACATGGAGTTGAGCAGGTAGTACATCCAGATGAGGAGAAAGCATCGGAGCTTCAGCAGATTCCCAAGTGGGCATAGTCCACACTTCAGGCAACAGGTGACCTTGCACGGGATCCATTGGATTCAAGGAGTACTCGATATCAACATGAGGATCCTTCTCATGTACTTTCATCTTTTGAACCAGTAATTCCCATGCATTTCTATATGGTTCAATCTTCCAATCCACAGATCTATAGTGAGGTTGTGGGAAATCCATTGTGGGAAGCAGCCATGTAGGAGGAGTATGACTCACTCCTAAAGAATCAAACTTGGGATTTGGTTCCACTTCCACCAGGGAGGAAACTTGTCAGATGCAAATGGGTCTATAGGACCAAGAGAGAAGCAGATGGTCATGTGAGAAGGTACAAGGAAATATTATTTGCAAAAGGATTTCAGCAAATTCATGGGATAGATTATGATGAGACCTTTGGTCCTGTAGAAAATATGGACTCCATTCGCTTGGTTCTAGCCATTGCAACAGCTAAAGGATGGGAATTTCACCAGATGGATGTGAAGAATGTTTTTCTTCATGGTGATATTTCAAAGGATATCTACATAGAGAAGCCACTGAGGTTCATTTATAACTCATATTTAGTATGTAGACGAAAGAAGTCACTCTATGGCCTCAAGTAGGCACCCAGAGCATGGTATGAAAAGATGGATTCTTATTTGCTTTCACATGATTTTGTTATATGTAAATCTGAATTCAATGTTTACATGTTGAGGAATGTTGATTCTTTGATTATTTTAGTACTCTATGTTGATGATATTTTGATCACTGGTAGCTCTGCTTCAACCATTGTTGTGGTCAAAGATATTTTGCACGACGGGTTCTCTATGATGGACATGGGTCGACTTCATTTATTTCTTAGTCTTGAGATTAGTTAGGATGTTTATAGCATCAAAATTTCACATGCTAAGTATGCCAAGGATATTCTAGACAGATTCCACATGACAGATTGTAAGTATGCATGTACACCCTTCTTATCTGGGATTAGACTTGAGGATGGCGGGGATACACCATTAGTGGACAACACTATGTATCAATAGTTGGTGGGGAGTCTTCTATATCTCACCCACACCCGATCGGATATCTCATATGCAGTAGGAGAATTTTCCAAATACATGTAGGAGCCCCATGATCTACATTGGAAGGTTTCCAAGCACATCCTCAGATATGTTTAGGGCACCATGAGTTATGGGATTCACTATGAAACAAGTTCTGCATTGGATCTCATAGGCTTCACAGATTCATATTGGGTTGGAGATGGCATAGATCGCAAGTCCACTTCTAGGTACACTCTCTGTTTGGATTCAGGCCCTATTTGTTAGTCAAGTAAGGAGCAATCATCCATTGCTTTATCTTCCATAGAGGTCGTGTTGATCAAGGTTGGTTGTCTTTGATGTCAACCCTTGAAGAAAGACCCGTAGCACAAAGGTTTGCGTAATGGACCCAATATTGTTTGATGTAAATATGACTCATTATTGTTTTTTCATTGTTGATAAGAAGTAAATATGGATGAACTCCAAAGTGGTCCCCTTATGGTGAAAGCCCTCACGGGAAGACTCTTCGTGGAGTAAGAGAACCCATGCTTAATTGTGGAATAATGGGATGAAGGAAAGTGAATTTGTCAGGGAAAATATCCTATATGGATAGTTCTTGTCATGTCATTTCTGGTGGTATGTGGAATGTCACATAATTCCTCACGGTTAGAGAGTTATGGCCATGAGAAGTTGGAGACCCCAGGTTTGGG
>ML777376.1:1080581-1097927 GCA_009831015.1 Picea engelmannii | reverse complement strand
TACACGATTTTTACCTTAAAATAAATTACAGGCTAATAAAATAAGTTTAAAAAAATCACTCTAATACAAAAAATTCGCCCAATAAAAAATTAGAGGCCCCTTAATTTCGCCCATGAGCGAAATTTCGCCCCTAAAATCATCTAGGTTTTCGAGTCACTAGTTCAGTATTAGTTAACTAGAGCTAGTTCTATTTTAGAATTTCCATTTTAGACCATCATTATTTTGCATGTATTCCTAAGAAAATCTCACTACTTGTTCATTTTACTTAATTATGGAATTTTCTTTCCTATATGAGTGTATATCACTCACTCATTCATTTTAGATTGATTAGCTCATTGGAGTAGTGTGAATATATTTTCTCATTCTTCCATATTGAATCTCTCATCCTTTTCTTGATCAGATATTTTTGTACTTGCTTTTGCTAGGTCTCTTGTGTAGGTTTCCATGAAACATTGACATGGGCCCCGAAGAAACAAAGTTATTCCCCAATTCCCATGCCTCAAGAATGAGAGACATTATTTTCTTTATGGTCTCCCCAACATACATTTTGATAGCATCAAGTACGGTTGATCTCCCCAACATACTCTAGTGTTCCATCAAATTTCCTCCAAGGCAAAACAGTGGAAATCGGGACAGGAGATATGGGTGGAAGAATCAATGCATTTTTAAGTTCTTTAAATAGATTTTTTCATAATTTCATTTTCATTTTCCATCTCATCAACAAATACTTTAAGGACTTCTCCTGTAACTTCGTGGATACGTTCAATTCTAGAAGGTGGTACCCTGTTAAGATCTAATTATGAATCATATTTTCCTTGGACCTTTTTTTTAATGTATTATTTAAAAGATTAATTTCTTTGAATATTTATCATACAGAGTATTGTGCACAGTCAAAGATTCTTCTTCGAAGAAAATTGGTTCAGGTGTTTCCAATTCAGCTACAACTTCCCGACTCTCTTGAAGTCTTTGCTCTTCATAAGGAAATTATATATCTTCAACATTGGCATCCAAATCCACATCCTTGGGAACAAATTTGTCTTTAGGTGTGTGTTACACGTCAAAATTCCTCACTTCGATAAGGTCACATTCTCATTGTCACAAGTGTCGCACTTTTGTCATGAGTGTCATAAATGTCACATTTTATGTTCTGCATGTGTCGCATTGAGAACAACACCATGGAAACACTTGATACATCCTCTAGAACATGTTGGAAGAAGAAGCCACATCATTTGACTAATGAAACAAAGTGTTTTTCTATGAGAACTGGTCATCTTGAAAAAAAATTGGAATATCAGTGCTCCCCTGCTCATATGTAGGGAGCACTTATAGCGTTCTCTTCTTATCTAGCAGGGATCGTTGTAGTGCTTTGTTTCTCATTGTGAAGGAGTGTCGATTGGTTGAGAAAATCATGGGAAGAAATCCCCCTTTTCTCTAAGGACAACTAGATATGATTCGAGTTGGTTTGGCTCGAATCTAACCCTTAGGTTGCATCTAAGGGAGATGCCACAACTGATGGAGGCATGTCCTCAACTAATCCCAAATATAAACAAGATGGTTGAGCCTCTAAAAACCTATAAATGGAGGCATTCTCATGGTGAATGAGGAAAATAATCAGCAAAAGTATTGTCATTCTAATCGTGGATATTTTAAGCAAGGGGTTGGATGAGGAGGATTTGGAGAAGTTGTTGCAACATCGTCCATGATTGTAACTGTCTCTTTCAAGTTCTCATCAATATACTTGGTCTATTCCCTTCTAGTTTGTGTATCTCACATATGCTTGTCTATTATAGATGAATTTGTTTAACCGAATATGGTAGAGTATGAGTTTGTTTGTTTCCCTTTGTTGTCTGTAGATTTGCAGGTATCAAGTTGTGTGAAAGAGTTTGGACATCAAGCTCGCATTGGAGCAGCGAGGACAAACATCAAAAATAGGTACGATCACCTTTTTCTCCTTCTCTCTTTTTGGCTAGTTAGACAAATCTAAAATGGATGTTAATGTCCATTTGTATCTTTCTGTCTTGGTCTAGGGGTCATTAATCTAAATGAAGATCCACTTGTCTGCAGTGTGACCTCCTCTACTTCTTGATGATTGGTTTACCTTTTTATTTTACTTGTTGCAGGAAGTTTATGAGGTCATTTCAAATTTCCCTTAGGATGGCTTTGATCTCCTCCATCATCAAAATCATTGACTGAAGAATTCTTTTGTTCTTGTGTTGTTGACTGAGAATTTTGTTTTTTGTGGGCCACTTCTATGAGATACATTAGGAGAACGAGTACTCCTTTCATTGATAACTCTTCCATGTTTCCAATGTGGTTCATTAGTACTAATAATAGTTTCAATATCTTCAATAGGAAATGCCTCAGGGTTTTTTTCTTCATCTTCCTCTTCTCCAAATAGAAAAGTGTTTGCATACGAGACACTGTAACCCACAGAGATCATATGTTTCATAATCAATTGATTTGGGTCAAAACCTTTAATTTTTTATGACGGCTTTAAATTAAACTAATCGAACTGTCTTGCATATTCATCAATGTTTGTAGCATTTTTCAATACTATTTCCCCAATTTTCCATGGTAGGTGAATAAATTGTTTTTTCCTTCTTTCATGGAAGAAGTGAGCCCAAAATTTGTACTATTTACAAACTTGAATCGCAAATATATTGTTTGGTGCATAATACAACAAGTAAAAAGGTATTTCTCAAGAACAATAAATCATGATAATGTTGTAATGGTCCATTGCTTCAAAATTTCCTCTTTTGTCTAAAATTGTTGCCACTTCCAAAGAAAATATTGATGTCCTGGATCCAAATATGATTTTCTTAAAAGAAGAAACAAACGAATTGTAGATTTTGTAGAAATGATACATTGCCTTCCACTTCCATGAGGCACGGTACCATGTATGGACTAGGTCAATTTTGCAATTGACTTGTTTAGATAAATGTAACCCTTTATAAAAATGGCAGTATGTGATAGCAAAGATTAAATATGAAGGCATGTAGAACTTTCGATTCTTCTTAAAATTTGATAATTGAAAAGATATTTCGCTAGAAATAATTTTCTCCTAGTCAAAGACTGCTTTCTCATAAATAGAAAAATATAGAATATAAAGAGCTAAACGAAAAACGATTGCAGTCAATTCTTTCCTAGCTACCCTAGAAAAGATCCATCCCATTTCTCGATAGGATTATTTTAGAAAAATCACCCGGATAGTTGATAAATCTTCAGGCATTATTGTCGAGTCTTCAAGATATTGTTGCAAGAGATCCTACCCACCATTATAATCATTCAAGAAATATTTGGCTTCGTCACCTTTAAAATTCATTGTTGTCTCTGGTATCCTGAACATTTTCTTGAAAGTTGAAGGTGACAGAGAAATTGGGGATTCTCCTTGTAATCCTATGGTTCTTGTTGAATTTATCTTTAAACCACATAACTAGTTCTTCAGCATCAAAAACCTCTAGAATGAAACCTTGTTTAGCAATACCTTATGTCCAAATATCAGTGGAACTCCTTTTTGTTGGCGGCAATGTAGAGTAATATTGTATGCTCTGGACCAGTGAAATTTGTTATCTTCTCATCCGAATGTATTGAGGATATCTCTGCAAAAGCTTTCCTTTCTTCTGGCCATCTTGCTTAATGGAATTAGTAGACTATGTATAGTATTTTGGAATGTTAATACCAAAGAAAAACCCCTTTACCATAATATACGTCAATACTCTTCGTTCAAATAAAGATTGATATGAATTAAATTTGAATTAATGGTGGATTGTCTCGAGAAGGTCGTCATTAATAATGGATTTTTGAGATTTTAACTATTTTTTATTTTCCGTAAGATCTACATTTAATATACCTTAGGGAGAGTGACAAGAGAAACAAGTATTACTGTGGGCAGTGGAGGATCGGATGTAAGTAGGAGTATGAGCACAAACCCAATGACCCATGGTGAAAAGATTTGAGAAATGACGAAGTATGAGAATTGGATCGAACAGACTTACGAGAGAAAAGTGTTTTGAAGAATTATTATATGAATGACGAACCCATGATGAAGTGTCAAAAAATTGGCTAAGTATCATGAACTAGACGGATGAACAGACAAGTCATGGTGAGAATCAAATAAGTCAGGAGAGTGAGCTAAACCCGTGGTGAAAGATTAGAAAAAATTCTAAGTATGGTGCAAAATTAGGATAGTAGAACATGGTGTTGCATTTTGGTAACGACAAAATTTTAGACTTGGATGAGAGTATGTGATGAACCCATGAAAGACTCGAATTAATCTAAGTTTTGGTGCAAAATGGATACGTCATAATGTGATGGGTGCATTTTGGAGGAGGTGCAACTTTGTACAATGACTCATGAACCCGTGACAAAACAAAAAAATTTCTAAGTGTAGGAAAAATACAAAAGAAAATTTATGACAGACTTAGCACACTTTTTGGGTCAATAATGCTCTATCAACAACACAATCTAGCACTTCAAGCCATGAAATTATTTTTCGATTACAGTGCTATATACTTTTATTCACTATAATTTTGTCAAACACTTCATATGTTAAACTTGAATTATTCATGTAGAGTCCATTAATGGCCCATACAACCCATGTGTTGTAACCAATGGATTTGAATCCTTTTTATAATGTATGCAGTCATCTAATTAAGCTATAATCATCATTATTACATTGAAATTATAGGAAATTACAATATTGTAGCATTAATAACATTGCCTACTCCAAATTCATCAATTACCCATGAAAGAATTCAACCATTTCAACACATAATAATATTGTGGATTACACATGGGCTATAAATAGTAGAATTCATGGGAAAATATATTAACTTGCATACACAGTCATTTCCCATATAAACAACTACATTTTTAAAATGATTTTGGCTTGTTCTAAGATGCCCACAAGGCCATTTACAACAAATTAACATGGTTGGAAATTAAATTAAATAGCATAGACATAATCATTCTCTCTTATTTACAAATCGTGGCTATAAAGTGCCAAAATTTTCATATAAATCATTACAAATAGCCTAGAATGCACTATTAAGCCCAATACTAATTTGCATCCTTGCATCTTCACCAAATAAACACACAATTTTAATTACTTGAGCAACAACAACATTAGTCATCAACATATAGCAATAAAGAACAAATTAATTATCTGTTATAGGATTGCACATTGAGAAATAGTTGCATGGGAGCAATTTTCCTCCCAACCATAGGCACTAGCTCGGGTAGGTGACACCCTCGTTCTAGGAAATGAAATGACAAAGTTTACTAGCTATGGCTCTAGTTTTCCTCACTCAATCTGATTCCCAATTATTATAGCCAAGAAATTCAACTTTCAACCCATATTTATAACAACAATCCCACTCACTAGCCTCTATTTCCCCCTAATATTTGCATAGTGCAAGAAACATGATCCCATTCATTACTAAACAATCCCTCAAGCTATCCCACTTCCCTCTAGTTCTCCAACATAAGCTAGCCAGGAAATCTCAAATGCTATGAAATAGGGAATCTCAACTATAACAATTACACATACTCTCAGTCATGGTTTCCTCATACATTCATGGAAGTAAACAATGACATCAACATATCTCTCTTGGTGGCATGCATACTTTAGCAACAACATACCAACATCCCCCCAACCATTTTTAAACCATCAAAGAATAAACGAAAGAATTAATTTCCCTATAGGTTAGCCATTCCTTCCCAAGGCTTGCATGCACTCTCAACTTGCATGAACAATACAAGCCCCCTTTCCTAAAGCTTAGAAAAATAATTTAGTTAAGGCACAAGGACATGAAGGCTTAGGTTAAGGGAACTTTTCAACTCAAAAGAAATAATATTTATTGGACTCGCCCCTATTTCCCCTCTCATTGGTTCATTTCCCCCATGGTACTCCTAAGGAGTTATCACCCCCAAGTGAACCTATTTATTATTTTATTAATTATATCATCAATTCAAATATAATGAAATGGTACTTTACTTACCCACTTACCATATACTTGCACAATATAGCCATATGCTCATAGGGGGTATTACACTTATAGGTTTGACTGGCTAGATTCCTTTGCTAAAAGAAGAGCAAGGAAAATTTCTTTCACAAACCTCCAAAAAAACATGTGTTTCCTTATACTGGTAGCTTAGTAGTTCACTCAAGGAAAAAGAGGCCCAAGTTGATAGTGTGGTTATAAAGGGCAAGAAGACCCATGGTTTCAAACACAATTCCAGCATCAAGATACACATTGGGATGGAAGGGTGTTGATGAAAGACTTAATGTGCTCCACAAGGGAGGACTTGTATGTGGAAATTATTTCCAAGGACGTGTTGGTGACATATGATGGAATAATCCACAATAAGAAGTAGATTTGGTCGATGGAGTAGAAGAGAGGTTGGTTGGAAGGAGACAATAGAAAGATCAACAAGACAATGGTTCAATTAGAAAAAAAATTCAACGGAGAGTTTACCAAGGTGCTATTAAGTGCAATGGTCATTGGTAAGAAGGATCGTCGAGAAAAAAGAAGCAACAAGAGGGGTCTTGTATATATGGAATCCAATTAGAGGGATGAGGGTGGAAAATTATCCCTATAAAAATTATTTTCAAGAAGTGTAAGGGTGGAAACCTGGAAAATAAATAGATGACCCGAAAATATGTTTGTTATTTTTTGTAATTAAAAGAAAATATAAAGTTTAATCCCTTACAAAATGGATGACCATGGCTAACCGGAGAAAAAAAATGGGATTAGGAGCAAATGGAATCCTTCCTTATCAAAACAAAAGAGTATATTAATTATAACAATTATTCAAGATTCATGGAATGGTTATATTATCTCTAAGACATATAAATTGTAATGGAATGGACCAACAAATCTAAACTTTCAATAGTCGATTGTGGGAGCTATACAAGTTTGACTTTGGAACTATAAAGGAAGATTTGAAGGTATTCAAATACAATGCTAGGGATGATCACATAAAGGAAGAAATAAACTTTGGAATACACATAAAATTCCTTCTTAGTTTTTGAAGCTATCTCAATCTTGATCAATGTCATATCCAATCTCATAAGTGCTTTGATACCATGTTAGAAAACTTGTGGGCTATAATCATAGGGTTGAACTCTAAGGAGGAAAAACTAACAAAGAATCACAAATCAAGACACCAAATATATAGTGGAGAACCCTCTAAGGAATCCACTATTCAACATAAAACTTCATTATTACTCTAAAAAGCTAGCACTCCAATACATGCCTTACACACATGAATAAAGGTATATTAGACCAACATTATATCAATTGGGGGGTAGGGTATCTACACTTTCGTAAATTAAAGTAGTTAAATCACTACATGGAAGGGGTCCCTTGTCCCACAAATGAGGTCTCATACTTTAATTTCGTCTTTAACTAGATTGTGACCTTAAACATATATTGTTTTTCTTATTAATATTTAATATTCGATTCCTAACTTTCAATGTATTAAGACTTTGTTTCTTTTTAGAATGTGGTGAATACCTGCACAAGAGATCTAGCTAGCATAAGAACGAACACAGCTTGCAAAAGTGAGAAGATGGGAGAAAAATTGGAGAGAAAAGAATATAAATGTATTAACCAACTGAATGAATGATAATTTGCACATGATATACTTTGTATAGCTCAACTAATGTGCATTGGAAGAGAATCCAATGCACCATAGTGATGGTCTAGAGAGATCTAGACACACACATGCAGTTACCGGATTTAACTTCCACCTAGTCCTAGTTAACTAGTCATGTAGTCTTCAATTAATTGAGTCACACGTGTGGAAGTGACAGAAACACATGCAATTGTTGGTGATAAAACTGAGGTTTCCATGCATGAGTGACTTCCACTAGTCTAATTAAGTGTAACTGACTGAATAAGGAAAAATATCCTAGGTGTGTGTAATATCTCTAACACCCCCCCCCCCTGGAACACTATTATGGGGTAATGGAGAATAGGTCCCAACAACTAAGTCCATGTTAGGTACCCATGAATAATGCAGCTATTGAAAACTGAAAATAAAATGAGGAAAGAAGGAAAATGTCATCGGGAAAACCTCCTCTCAAGGTACAATGCATCAAAAGAAGAAAAGACAGGTTCTAAGAAACTGTGTCCTTCATTCCAAGACGATCACATAGAGAGTGAAACTTCTTCTCAATAAAGTTCTTGGTAAAGATGTCATCGGCCTATTCAGAGGAAGGATAGAACTGCAGGTCGATGATCCTCTCGTGGACTAGATATATGATGTAGTGCATATGGATCTCAATATGCTTTGTCCACTGTCGTTGCATTGGGACTCTACGTCAAAACTTGAGAGTACTCTGGTTGTCACACCAAATGATAGTCGGTATGTGGAACTAGATGCCCAACTCGATAATGAAGTTCTTCAGCCACAATGCATGGATGGTGATGTTAACTACTCCTCTGTACTCGGCCTCAACTAAAGATAGATAAATATCAAACTACTTCTTACTTGACCAAAAGATAGGCCATGAACCCAAACTGAGAGAGTATATGGATGTGGACTTTTGATTAGTGTTGTCGCCTACCTAGTCAGAATATGTGAAGCCTATGAGATCCAATGCAGATCCTAATGCATAATGAATCCCATAGTTGATGGTGCCTTGAATGTATCGAAGGATATGCTTTGCAGCCTTCCAATGTAACTCATGCGACTCCTTCATGTACTTGGAGACTACTCCCACTGCATATGATGGGTTTGGTCAGGTGTGGGAGAGATACAAAAAACTCCCCACTAGTTATCTATATAGATTGTTTTCAACTAGTGGAGTGTCCCTGCCATCCTCAAGTCTCACCCTAGATAGGAAGGGGGTAGGGGAAAACTTGCATTTTTTCATGTGAAATCTCTCCATGAGATCTTGAGCATACTTGGCTTGAGATATCTTGATGCCTTAAGCATCCTAACTAATATTGAGACCAAGGAAGTAATGGAGTATACCCATGTCCGTCATCAAAAAATTGTCATGCAAAATCCTCTTCACCACAACAATAAATGAAGTCATGCAACCAGTGATCAAAAGATCATCCACATAAAGCACTAGAATCAAAATTGAATCAATAGTCCTAAGCATGTAGAAATTTGGATCAGATTTGCATCTTACAGAATTATGGGACAGCAAGTAGGAGTCCATCTTGGCATACCATGCTCTCGATGCCTACTTGAGTCCATAGAGAGACTTCTTGAGGCCATAGAGAGACTTCTTGAGCCTGCAAACCAAAGATAAATCATGTATGAAGCTAGGTGGCTACTACATGTAAATCTCCTCAAAGAGATCTTCGTGAAGAAATGAATTCTTCACATCCATCTGATGGACTTCCCAACATCTGTCTACCGCAATAGTAAGGGCCAAACAAATGGATTCCATCTTCGTTACTAGATCAAATGTCTCATCGTAGTCTATTCCCTGAACCAGGTGAAAACCTTCGGAAACCAGTCTTTCTTTGTATCTGCTAACTTGTCCATCTATTATGCTCTTGGTCTTGTAGACCCATCTACATCCGAAAAGCTTCCTTCATGAAGGAAGTGGAACCAGATCCCAAGTCTGGTTGTTGAGGAGGGAGTTGTACTCCTCCTGCATGGTTGATTCCTAAAGGGGATTCCCTGTAGCCTCACCATAGGTATGTGGGTCTAAAGATTGATCCACATAACAGTGTGTTGAGGAAAAGGTATGGAACACCTTACTCAATCATTTTCAGATATTTCCTGGCTAGGAAACGATAGTTGGGAATGTCACCCAGGATTTATAGCCTCAAAAACATTCACTCAATCCGTGAGTATTAATTACAAGGATTGAGGCTGATTTTATAATTTGTATATGTTGCAATGTAAAATAAAATTTATGCAAAGCTATTGAAATTTATACAGATTTTACAATAAAGTAAACATGGAGACCAAAAGTGAAAAAGTAACCAAGTCATGAAAACACATGTATGAGACAGAACAACAATCTAATTTTATTTCATTATGAGATACCAAAAATGTATTTCTCTTTACAAACCCCTGCGAGAGTGTGGAACAAAGTCAAATTTAGATATCTTCGATGGGCACCATACAAAAATACTCCAACAACAAAATAAAATGAAAATCAATTATCCATATCAGCTTTCCACAAATCGTTTCCATGTTGACTCTGCAAGATATTCGTCATCAGCCATGAAAATTAATTCACAAACAGAAAAGAATACACAGACTATCAAGGATGAATCAACACCTCTAAAACAAGTGGTTGAAAAGTATAATCCAGTCATGAACTTTGTTGTCTACAATGATACCCTACTATCAGCAAGAGGATTAGGCTTTCAAGTAAACTCAGAAATGAATGAAAATTGAAACTATCTCATTTAACTAAAGAACAAACCTTAGTCTTGTATGTCTCTCCTTCTATTATCCCCATGTCTCTTCATCCAATTGAGATTTTATTCTTTCCTAATCAGTTGAAGTAGTTCAACTACTTTCTTTAGTTAAGGCAAATTGACTTAACAAATTAGTTTAGGAGAAATAAATAATAATAATATATAAATAAGGGTCTTAATTAATAATGACTAAATAGGTGGGACCCCTTGTGACTCCCATTATTTCTTCTTGTCACCATCAAATGCAAAGTATATATATATATATATATATATATATATATATATATATATATATATATATATATATATATATATATATATATATATATATATATATATCATTTAGACCATATAACACCCTTGTAACTCTCGTGGATATCTCTTAAATTGAATATTAAATATCAGCCATAATTTATATCATATCCCAAAAAGAATATATTCACATTATCCACAAAATATCCAAAAATAAGGCTTGTTGTCTAAAACATACTGAAAACCATTAAATGTTGTCCTCATCACTAAAAATCATAAAAAAACATTTAGAACCCATATGTGTTGCTTTGTGAGGCATACTTCCTCTTCTCGCTACTATCCCCAATTGACTTCTCTTAAGTTCCCTTTGTTTGGTTAGACCTTTGAGGTTGTATTTCATTGATCACATGGGAGCAGTCATCCTTGAGGTGGAGGCAAGAAGACATAGATTTGGAGGATTCAGTGGATGGACTAGAGGGGGAGGTTGTTTCTTTTCCTTTGTCTTGCACAGGTTGCGGAATATCAGTTTTCAACCTCTTGCTAGTGTGCGAGGATTGTACTGGTGAAACAGCAAGAGCAATTTGAACATTGGGGTTAATTGGTGGTGGTAAAGGAAATGACATAGTGGGCCAACCACGGTGGTGAGAGACAGGCTGGTGGAAATTTTCTTGTCAACCATCATTTGCAGGGACTTTGGGATACAAAGACACATGTGGAGGAATGGGAATGGTGAGAATATTCTGAGGAGGTTGGAAAGGGGGTATTTTTGGTCGAGGGTGCAGTATCCCATGGCCAACCCAATTAAAGAACCCAACTTGGAACAGTTGGTTGAATTCTTGTGGGCCTGCATCAAAATGGATAGAAAATCTAGGCCTCATATGGCCTTGATTCCAATTTCCCCTGCCTCTGTTATTTCGACCATTGTTGCCTCTACTGAAAAATCTCATCCTGTAGCAATAGTTTGTCAGTAATGAAGCTTCTTAATAAACCATACATGAAACTCTGCTTACATGAATCAAAAATTGGCTTTAAAATTAACATGAGATACATGCAAATCCATCCATAACACATCATTTATTAATTGCTATGTGAACATGGAATGATAGGGTTCATGGGAAATATGGAGGGAGTGTAATTAGAGAAAAATGGTATCATGGAGGGGGATCAATATACGAATATTGTTCAACAATTAATAAAACAATTAGCTGTGTATATAAAAATATCAAGAACATCGGTCCTTAACCCTTGCTATATTAACTTCCCTTTGTTTCCACACAGACTCCTCTTTAAAATTAATATCACAGAACATGGATGAATAAGTGAAATCAGGATCGTGGAGGGAGTGTATTTAGCGAAAATGATAGAATGGTGGGGAAAATATACAGACAATGTTCAAATGAAAAATCAAACCATGTTATCTCTGATATAAACTTGCAAACAAAATATCCTTTTGTTCAAAAATTTTAAAGTTTAAACAATACTCTATTTCCAAACAATAACCCAAAGTTGATGCTTCCTTAACAAAATTTCTCATTGACCTTTGAAGTCGTATTACACAGTAACCGATGTGATATGCCCATAATTTTATTTAACCAAAATAACCATAATAACAATATTGCCATTATATAATAGAATCAAAACAAGCAACATCATAATCGCTACAGGAAATACCACAATAGTCTTGGAGTGTACAAGTCACAACTCATAATACCAACCCACAAAAAAGTTCTTAAATCCCACAGGGTCTCGTGAAATTCCCCAAAACAAATATTTGTTCATAATCACCATTTAATTGAGCCAATCATTCATCACAATTCCTCATCCATTTCATTATGGTTCGTATTATTGAATTCGAGCATCAGACATCTTATACACAGGTGTTTTCAAATTCGATAAACATGGCAAGTTTTAATTTTAAACAAGGATATGCAACATTTTCTATCGAACTCATAAGCTTCATAAAGACAGACTGTAACTTCCAGGGAATAGGTGAGTGCAACACCTCTTCCATAATTTGTCAAGCAAGTGACCAATTAAACCTATGCCCAAGTAAAAGAGCAAGAACAATACTCCCATCACATTCTGGGTAAGAAACGTTTTCACAATAGTGCATAGGGTTCAATGTATAACAGTGACATTAAGTGGCAGAAGAGAGTGGGATAAAAAACATGAGGGTTTGTCCGATACAAAGAATGGAATATCTACTGCACAGGTGCCTCACATTAATAGTCACAGAGTCTAGGTTATAGTGTGGGTGTATTGGCATACAGGACTGCTCACAAAAACCCAAAGGTAAGGCAGGGAAAACCCATTTCCAAATAGGGAGGAAAACCCAAATGAATAACCAAAGGCAAAGCAGGCCCAACAACACTCCTTTTCTGAGAAAAAATCATGAACAGTGACACACAGCAAAGACACCCACGACCTTTTTTTTTTTTAAATGTCAATAGTCTCAGAACAACCACCACAGGAAACCAAAGTTTGCAAACAACCAATACACAGTCCGAACACATCGTGACATCTTGAGAAATACATAGACCATGAGCAACAATAGCCAACACTTGATTTAAGAGTAGAGCAAATTTCATGGATGGAGAAGTAAGAAAAACCCCATACCTGTAAAATATTGTGTAAGGAGAAATGACCAAGGTGTATACCTCCTCCACGACCGAGAAAGGCGGAGAACCAACAACTAACAGAGCGCAATGCAAATTACTAGGGTGGCAGGCTCGAGGTGAGTAAGAGTGATGTGCATTTACTGCAGTTCACTTCTCCCTTGGAATTCATTCATGGCTAGTACGAGCCAAGTGCACTAATCAACTCACATTCCATTAGCATCCCCATTGATTAATACAAACCCACTATCCCAAAGTTTGCATACTCTCCAATTTAAAAATGCGTCAACCTTTGCCTCCATCCCATTTAACATATGACTATTTTCTAAGAATACAACTAATATTTCCATCAAAACAATGTGCACCACAATTGTAGCAAGAGTTGGGGTGATCACCCATATACAATATAGTCCATATAAAATCAAAATCAAACTGGAGTGTTATTCCTTCACCCATTAAAGCAGCATATCACATTTTGTGAGAGGTAATGAAGACCACATTATTTCCTATTTTAACCATCTTTCCCATAATTTCTTATCATAAGCATTTTAACCATGATTTGAAGTGAATAAGCTATACAATATGTGTCGCAACCAACACATAGGAAAACAAAATATAAGTGTCTCTTCTCTGTCATAGTGCCATAAGTCAAACAAGGGGTCTCACCTATTAGTATATTACTATTATAATTAAATAATAAATTTTGGCAATCATTTGCGAGCATGGTATCCAACGTTGCACTTTTAAGCATCAATGCAGTGCATAGGAAACATGGGCTCAGTGGATGTGAGTACACGAGGGGGATCCTCGAACTAATATCGAGTCCTCCTGATATCCACTATATCCCAAACAAGATCTACATCCTGAAGAGTGGTATGTGCCCACTTGGGCCTCTGTTGTGGCTCCTCATCTACCTATATTGATTATGCATATGCATGTTTTGAATCCTCTGACTCTATATTGGAACTTAGATCTAAAGTAGAGTCTGAATGTGTAGATTCTTCATCTCGAACTAGTGGAAGGACAAAAGTACCTGCATGTGGCTCATGTGTAGCATGCAAGAGACTTTCCTCAAACTTAACATTATGCTCAATGATGAGTTGGTCTGTATAGGGATCAATGAGTTTGTATCCCTTCACATTGTTTGGGTATCCAACAAAGACACATCTAGTACTCTAAGGATTGTGTGCTTTCCTCTTTTCAGAGGGAATCTCGGCCCATGCACATGAGTTAAAGACATGGAAGTGGGTGACTTTCGGTTTGTTTCCACTCCAAGCCTCGAAAGGAGTCATGTCCTTAACAGATCTGTGAGGGGATATATTTTAAATGTGATTGGCACAATTAAGTGACTCATCCCAAAGCTTGGGAGGAAGTGATCTTCCATGCAACATGCAAGAGGCCATCTCTTTGAGAGATCTGTTTTTCCGCTCAACAACCTCGTTCTACTACAAAGTATATGGTATTGTGTGCTGCAACTGTATCCTAGCCTCAAGAAAAATATTTTGAACATCAATGTTTACGTACTCCCCCCCATTATTTGTATGGAGGGATTTGATCTTTCTCTCTAATTGAGTCTCAAAAAGTGCTTTGAACTCTTTAAGATGCTCAAAGACCTTAGACTTCTGCCTGAGAAAAAATGCCCAAGTATAATGTGAGTAATCATCCAAAAATGTGAGTGCATATGTTTCCTTGTTGATGGATGGATGCAGAAATGGACCCATGAAATTACTATGAATCATATCTAATGGAGAGGAGTCCCTATGAGCCTTCCACTTCTTGAACTTCTCTTGAGGGTGATTTCCAAGAAAACATCCTTCACAAACCCCTTTGAAAAGTGGATATTAGGTAATCTGGTGACCATCCCTTTCTTGCTAAGTTGCTACATGTACCTAAAGTTCAGGTGACCAAACCTCTCGTTCCATAGTCTACTACTATCATCAACATGTGTAAGTAGTACAGAGGAATCAAGTTCAATAAACTTATAAAAAGTGTATAACTAAGATTGATGATTTACCTCTCCGATGGAAATCTTGGAGTCATCTTGCATGTCAAATATGGACACGGAGTCTAGTGTGAAATCCACCTTTTTTCCTAAGCCTGAGTGTGTAATATAATACACCAAGAGAAGATCCATGGAAAGTTGAGGAACATGGAGAACATTCTCAAAACTTCCATGATTTAGTTATATTCTCCCTTTTCCGATGACCTTGATTGGAGATTCATCCCCCATGAGGATAGGAGGACCATTGCATGCATTCAAAGAAGATAAGATATCTTGTGTGGCAGCCATATGGTGGGATATGCTTGAATCCACGATCCAGGCATCAGGTGAAGAGTGAACAACAATTAATGCATGATGATTACCTTTGGGAGAATGATATTATGTCTTCTTCTTGGCACCCTCGAGAATTTGATCCCCAAGATTGTTCTTTTGAAGAATATGAGTCATAAGGTCTATTTGTTTCTTCATGCATGCAAATTCTGGATGGAATCCTTGATTCCAGTAGGTACACTTCTTTCCTTTATTCCCTTTTCCACTTTTGGATCCTAAGGAGTCATTGAAGGGTTTGGAGTACCCTTCCTTCTTTTGTTTTGCATGTGCCTTTTCTTTGCCTTTCTTTTTGGATTTCTGATGTTGAGAATTGTTTCCATCATGTGCAGCAAGTGCATGCACTTTGGATTTTTTTATTACACCCATATTGATGAGTTTATATTTCTCCTGAATCAGGGCCTTAATGAAGGTCTCCAAAGAGGGAATAGTCCAGGATGCTCGAGAAATCAACCTCTAAGTGTGGAAAGTAGAAACAAAAACTGAATAATTTGGACCATGTTTTGACAAAATGGTGAGAACCATTTGGTTTTCCTCCTTTGATTTATCAACCCCGCAACCCTTGAGTTAGAGAAACAAATCCTTGTACCTTATGAACAAATTCTGGATGTTTTCAAATCTTTTCGGATCTAATGCAAGTAATTCCACCTCAAGTATGTGGCCTCTCATCTAATCTTGTTTTCCAAAAATTCCTTCCATGGTGGTCCAGATCTTGTTTGGAGTTTTACAAGAAGATACATGAAACAATAACTCAAGGGATATGTGCATGCAGAGGGCTTTGCAAGCCTCATCCTTTCTATTGAGGTATTTGAATTTTTCAATGGTTGATGTGGGTTCTATTTTCATAGCCATGGTTAACCTATACAATCCTCTACCTTAGAGAAAAATCTCCATCTTTTTGTTCCATTCAAAGTAGTTGTACGGTGTTAGCATGACAGACAACAGAGATTCCATTCTTCATGTGTTCTTCAATCTTCGATACCTACAAATAAAAAATGTCGGTGTTCCTTATTCCTAGCAACTTGTGGGCTCTGATACCATGTATAATGTGGTAAGTACCTACACAAGAGATCTATCTAGCAGAAGAATGAACACATCTTGCCAAAGTGAGAACATGAGAGAAAAATTGGAGAGAAAAGAATAGAAATGTATTAACCAACTGAATGAATGATAATTTACACATGATATATTTTGTATAGCTCAAATAATGCACATTGAAAGAGAATCCAATGTTCCATATGTTGGGACCACATATTGTACCTTTTTACCCATACTTTTTGCCATTATTATACCCTTCATCACCTGTATCTAGACTCATATTATCACTTCATCTGATCACTCCAAGGTATACAACGTCCTTTCTCATCACTATATGTTTAATTTGTTTTGCATAATACTTTACATTACTTTTTGACCTAACCATTGATTAGAAGTGCATAAGTGTCCATATTTGCAGAATAGTATTCAAGGCCGATGATGAAACACAGAACTATCCAAAGGCGTTGTTGAACTGATGCTGAACACGGAAGTTGCTACACAATCCGAGAACGCACATGCTGAAACACGGAGCTGCTACACAGTCCGAGGATGCATATGCCGAAACACGAAGCAGCTACATGGTTTGAGAATGCAGATGCTGAGACACAGTGGAGACCACCACGATGCTGAGACACGAGCCTTAACAGTTAGCAGTCAAGGCCAACACAGTCAAAGGGCGCGATTCACGTGGCTGAACAGCCCGTGAATCGCGATG
>ML777376.1:1016148-1052904 GCA_009831015.1 Picea engelmannii | reverse complement strand
TAGTTCATCTTTGGTTACTGTCTTCTTTTGTAAATCATTTATGTCCCTATGCATTTCTTCACCTTCATCAAGAGTCCAAGTAGGATTGTCTGGAGGCTTATTTGGTGTAGAAGTTCCCTTTTTTGGTGGCATGTTGGCCAAGTGTCACTTTAAACCTTGATTTTGAGGTGGTTCTGCTAGACAATCTTCCTTTTATTTGATCTCCAAAATTTCGGCCCTTATGAGTATGAAATTTTAATTTTTGTAGGTCTCTGATATTTCTTCTCTTCAATTCCATAGGTCTAATAAAAATTGGATGTTCCAAGTGGAATTTATGGTAACTTCCCCGCAACTTGCTGATTTTTGGCCTTTCCATGAGATCTCACTTGTATAGCATGCCCCGCCCAAAATAATTGATATAAAATTCTGAAACTCGTACCAGAACTACTACAGGATGTCCACTATCCAATGCAACTAGTATCACTCAATTTGGATACTCTAGGAATAATTTATGATTTTTTAACCTGGAGCACCTGTTTGAGACTAGTCAATAGGACTAGTCAGATACCCTATCTTCCACAGGGTGTATCTACAAATTTAAGATGACCCAGAATCTAAAATTTCTGCCACATATACCTTACTAATTTCTAAGAACATCCTCTAGATTTTAGGGTCTAAAACGTTACAGGAAAAAAATTATAGCAAAAATTCCGCAATGACTCAATTCAGGATGATTCCAGAACCATATCTTACAAAGGTTGTATCACCGAAAGTATAAGGCCTCAGGAGATGAAATTTTAACCCAACGTACCTTGATCCATCTACTAAATATCCTCCAAGACGTTTCTTCTGACTCATTGTAGAAAAAACGTTATAGTGAAAATTCCACAGTGTCTCAGATGTAGCAGCGAAACCCCAAGACCTTGAGCTCTGATACCACATGTTAAGAACCAAATATCAATATAGCATAGAAAAACCTCAGAATAAGTACTCAACGCCTTGAAAAAGAGATCATTTCATATAATAAGCCTCTTCAAGGGGGCAACCTCCTTTTACCCCACATAAATGTTCAAGTACAAGATGATTCCAAATGAAAATGTCTTCTTGGTATATATAGGATACTAGGAGGTATAATTACAACTAATGGAATAAAGCCGACATAAATAAAATAACATTACTAATGTAATATGCCCCAATTAAGGGGTAATGAGTTAATATTAGGGCTTAACAAAGATGTATATGTGTGGAAGATATATATGTTTAAAAATATTTTTCAAGTTAAGCATATGCATAAATGCATTTTGTTCACTTTATATACTTATTTTTAATATATGTATATACGTAAAAACAATGAGATATATAAAAAGTTAAAAGCTTTTGTTGTTAATGTATGCATATGCATAACATTCTATTATTGATAACATTTATAACTATTTGAAGTGAGAAGTTTTAATGTATGTGCATAACAATATTCTATTATTGATAGCATCAATAACTATTTGAAGTGCGGAGTTGCGGGACTGTATGCATATGCATAACAATATTCTATTATTGATAACATTGATAACTATTAGACTAAGTGTTGGTTGTGTGGGGGATATACTTATGTGGAGGTGTGGAACTCTATGCATATGCATATAACAATATTCTATTATTGATAACTATTAGACTAAGTGTTGGTTGTGAAGGAGATATACCTGTGCGAAGGTGCGGAAGCTATATCTGTGTGGACTATATGTCTATGTCGAAGATGTATCTGTATGGAAGATATATATGTTTAACAATGTTTTTCGAGTTAATCATATGCATAAAAGCATTTTGTTCACTTTATATATTTATTTTTAATATAAGCTTTTGTTGTTAATGTTTGTTTATTCTCATCCAACATTGTATTCATATGCATAACAATATTTTGTTATTGATAACATTGATAACTATTAGACTAAGTGTTGACTGTGCAGGGGATATACCTATGTGGAGGTGCAGAAGCTATATCTATGCGGAGTATATGTATGTGTCGAAGATGTATCTATGCAGAAGATATAGATATTTAATAATATTTTTCAAGTTAAACATATGCATAAAAACATTTTGTTCACTTTATATACTCATTTTTTAACATATTTAAGCATATGAATATATTTTTTATTAATATAATATTAAAATATTAACATATAATTATATTATTGATAACATTTTCTCATAAGACACTATCATCCAAGATTGTATGCATATGCATAATGATATTATATTATTGATAACATTAATAATTATTAGACTAAGTGTTGGTTGTGTGGGGGATATACCTGTGCGAAGGTGCGGAAGCTATATCTGTGCGGACTATATGTTTATGTCGAAGATGTATCTGTGTGGAAGATATATATGTTTAACAATATTTTGTAAGTTAAACATATGCATAAAAATATTTTATTCACTTAACATACTTAATTTTTAATATAAGTTTTTGTTGGTAATGTTTGCTTATAACACCGAAGGCATTCTCTAGGGGGAGGTTTCTCTTTCCCTTCATCGTTTGTCCACGAAAAATCACTAATTTCCATGTATGCATGTTTTTTCAATCAATCAATAAGTGCCAAGTGCATTATTTTTGTTCGTCGACTCAAACTACAATGGTTAATGTGGGATAATACCTAATGTTTTATTCTAGAAGAGCGGGGCAGGGTCAGATAAAGCTCTAGGACATTCGTTCTAAGAATACGGTATGGGAATACTAGGAATCAAGCTCGAGACCTTATGTTAAGCAGCAGGAATTGTAGTTTGATTGCTTTGAGGATTTCTGTGGTAGTGAGGAATTTTGTGGGGTTTTTTAAGTGGGTGTCTAGTATGGGTCTATTTTTATGGTGGATTTGAGGTAGTTGAATGTGGCCAAACCTTGAGTGTGGTTGGGGGATTTGATCCTGAGATCTGGTGGGGTGCAGAAAACATTTTGTTTTCAAACTCATAGGAAAACTCCTTTCTTGTGAGGATTACTATCCGAACTACTACCTAGAGCCCGAGGTGAATGTTTCCACCGTTGAATAATGTGAGGCTCTGTGCAAGGCCAATTTCTCCTGCATCGTGGTATTCTTCCAATAGTTTGGCATCATGTTATCTCTTGGATGACCCACTTTCCAACCTGAAATCAGTGCCAAACTAGACATACAAGGCCTACCTCAAGGTCCTCAATAACATACCTCATAACAGAACCTTGGCATCTAACAATTCGTTGATCATCGGCACGGTGAGGTCGGTTGCTCCTGCTCTGTTCATTTGCCTGATAGTGATCTTGTTCATCCACCACAGGTGAAGGAGCCAAGAGAAGGAATATGAGGCGGATGAAGAAGAGAATGATCCAGATGAAATGGAGGAGGAATCCTTCTTGAAAATGCTCTCGGGATTACCGCAACAATCGGTTCATTCAATATTTGTAAGACATCCAAACCTGCTATATTCCCTGCAATTTTAGTGGTTTGACTTTGAGAATCGTTATAGTAAGCAGGAAAAATAATCACAAACTTATTTACCAGACAATCGAGGTATTGTTGAGATATTTCTTTCATATTATGCAACACCATTGACGATATTTCCTTATCCTAAAAGGTTTTATTTTCTCTTTTGAAGGAAACTTGGATGAGAGGCCTGTCATTAGGTCTGTTTGTAATAGAAAATGACCAAACACACTTATCACTTTGGACGTTAACTGCCAAATCCATAGAGGGTTATGTCTTGCCTCTTGAGTGCATAGACGACATCCATGGCGGTGACAGTCTTGTGCCTTGCGTGCTCAGTGTAAGTGATGGCGTCTCTTGGTAGATGAGTCTGATGATACACTTGAAGCCTCCTCTCCTGGAAAAATTTTTGATGGTAGGCTTGGTGATGACCTGAATGTTATCCCTCGGCACCTTCGTGTGCCTCTTCGCTCCTCCTTTTTCCAAACCCTTGCCACCCTTGTCGTGGCCAAACATTGTTGTTGTTTTCTTGTTTCTTCCTTCAATACTGAGGGATTTCGAATCAAATTCACTCTCTGCAATTCAAACCCTACACGCCACGACATAATTCCTCAACACGGATCTCCATACCACCGAGTCATCATTATTTATTTATAGGTATTCAAGTCTGTATTCGTCACTATGTCATCTGCTCTTGACCATTGGATCTATCCGCCAAAGATGGTGATCCGTGAGTTCCAAAGAAAGGAAGGAGATGATTTGTTTCTCACTAGTTTGTTTTAGAAACTACGAAGGCTTTAAAAGGGAAACAAAAACTCCACTCTGCATGTTAATTATCTATGAATAGGGTTAAAGAAAATTAAAAGAGTAAAAATATAAATACTTTATTATTGTAACACATTTTTTTCTCATATATCTTTTATTCAAAATATAGCTAGCATACCCTGATGCAGGGAAAGGAAACGCCAAAAGCATACTCTGGATATTATAAGAATTGGAAGTTTCCTCCACTCATGGGCCTTTTCCAAATTAGAGACCTCTTTTTAAAGCAACTGCTATAAATGAAGTTTGTTTTACTTTTTTACTCTTTTTCGATCATTTTCTTTTAATGAGTTTTATCCAAAAATTTAGAAGGAATGATAGAATTCCAGAACTCAATGGTTGATATTACATTTAAGTGGTTGAGGTTACATTTTCAGGTTTCCTGGAGGTTTTTAATAGTGATGAATCGATTTATGCACTCAAAAACATGATTTAAACAATTTATTGAGATTCCACCAATAATTGATTTGTAGGATTCTAGTGACAAACATATAACGCTTACACTCTGTCATAAAATTTGTTCTGCATGCAAGTTATTTGCAAAGATTGTTTTTACAAGGTTGGTAGCGGCTTGATTCTTAGTAGGTTGCCTAAAGAGGCATTCATTTTCTATGAAAGAAACCATGGAGGGAGTAGTTTAATTCTCATGTTTGTTGGAGATGATATCAACTCTGTCTTGATCACCATGCCAAATCTCCACATCAACTTTGTCTTGATCACCATGCCAAATACCCACACATGTAAGTGGGTTCGAGATTGATGTTGATAGGTTACCACCATCATCATTATTATAAGAAGCCATGTATGGAAACAATGAATTAAGGGAAAAGAGGGACCTGCACAGCCAAAAAGACAAAACAAAGTGAGGAATTGTTATTTCATGAGAGAGACAAGATGTTTGAATATAATTTTTCGATATCAAAGGAATTTTTAGTGCCTTCTCTTTGTTTTATTGGTCTCTTTTCCATTTGAGAGAGAGTTCTTGGATGATTCGAAAGAGGAGTGGGAGAGTTGTGAAGAGGATCTAACATTCCAGTATGGTACGTGATGTTGCTATGTCATTTGAGAATAAGTTCCTGGTTAAATCGAAAGAGGAGTAAGGATACAGAGTGAAGATTTTTCCCATAGTAAGGACTTGACCAACGATGAGATTATCAATGGGATTAATCTTTTCCACAACTCTTGTTCTTCAAAACTAAATTTCCATCACCACTAATTACAAAAGACACCATGCCTTTATTTGCAGTGTCACTCTTTTAGACTGGGTGGCCCATCCCATTGACTAACACGAAGTGTCATTGTAGAATCTAAAAACAATCCACATTCTTAACAACCGCAAAAACCCCTATTACCCACAATTAAACAATGAAAAATATTGAAAGAGTGGAGGCAACTATTTATACTTACATATCTATTGAGTTGCCTAAAAAATCTGGATAAATTATTGTGCTTGAAGTACTTGGGAAACAAGTCTTGTGGTCCTTCTCAATTCTCAGTATTTTGTTAATGCATACTTTATAATAATTCTCCTCTTTCTGGACATAAATTTCAAACATAGTGCCTTGAACGACTTTTTCTCCAGTTTTGGAATTCTTAGGTTCTAATTGTGTTTCTATATATGTCAGTTAAATCTTCAGTGATTGATGATCCAGTTTTATATCTGGTTGGTTTTATTTTCACCAATTCCAGTATATTCTTAGTAGTACATGCCAAATGACTCCTCTTTCTAATTTGCCTCTTTTGGAGAGATTGGTCGTTGTTGTGCATTTTAATTTTGGATTTCTTATGTTGGAAAGTTGTTGTTGTTGTATATGGTAAGTTTTGATCCTCTGAAATTCAATCTTACTAATATGTTTTTACAAAAAATCACATATTTATATATCGAGTTCACAAGCTCATATTAATGGAAGCCAACCACAATATGGGCTCATCATTAGATTGTTGAACTAGCCTATAATATAAAATAAGGCACACTAAGTAGAATCACTAACAACAAAGGAGTATCTTATATAAGATCTTACAATGATACAATAACATCGTATTTTCTATCTTATGGTTAGCCTTCCAGACTGCGACACTTTATTTTTTGTGACACTACTTTTACACATTCTTTAGTTGAATATTGAACAATTATATTGCCCATTTGTATTGTTGCAACTTTTATTTCCCCCTTTGCAGGGCATTCATATGCCTTACAACCTAATATGCTTGGTCCTCCATTGAAATTTGTTTTTATCTTTCTAGGAAGCATATCAGTGCAAAGTTAAAGCGTAGTGTTGCTTATTGGTATTCTCGATATGTTGTTGATATCACTTATAAAATGAATATATTGTGTTGTACCCTATGTTGATTATGTGATGAAACGCAGAAAGGTCATATGGTATAAAGCTTAATTAAAAGGGGAAAATTTTGCATGCATACTAATAAGATCAAGCTAACCTATGGCCTAAGAAAGAAAATTAGGGGGGTTGTGTGTGACAAGTGGTAGGGATCTCCTGTAATATTCCTTTTGAGCCCAACTTACCTATAAATAATGGTTTGAGGAAAGGAAGTACTCCTTCATGCCCTACATCATCTTGCTCATTCCATATATTCTCCTTACATCACTCTTCTTTACATTTCTTACATCCATCCTTACATTCTATTGTTTTGTACTTTCATGTTGCCTTTCTTTTGGGGTAATTGAGGTACTTCGGTGAACCGTGCATTTTTAAACAAAAATCACTCTCGAAGAGGCTTCATAACTCACAAGGTGCTCTTTTCTGTAATTTTAGGTTAGACCTACACTTAAACATGAATTTTCAAAATGATAACTCCAAATTGTTACCATTTGTCCTTAACTATGTTGACAAAAACAATTTGTAGGTTTTGATGAAAACATGGAGTGGCCTTTGGTCCATGTCTGTGCATGAATAGTGGTATACTTGTTTTACATGTTTCATCACTCAATGTTTTATGGTTACCTTAAGGTACTAAGTAAATAATATTTTTAGGAGAACATGGAAGTAGACTCTCATCTACTTATGTATGTGCATGTAGTGTTATGCATATATTGCATGTTTGACCATTATTTTTGGAGGCTTCCATGACTACATTAAACCCTTGTGAATATTGGTTTCAATGGTGAAAACTCCTCATTCCTTGTCATTATTTCCAACCCATTCAGAGATATGTACTTACTAAAATGGAGCAAAGGCATACAAAAGGAAGTGAACATGAATTATTGCTCTAATTACAAATTATTAACTTGTTGGACACATCTTGATCTTTCCTAAGCTAACTTTACTCAAGTAGTGACCTTACCTTCACACAAGTAAGATTGATACAGTGGGTTCCTTAAATGCTTAAGAAGAGCTTGGGACCAAGTCCTTACCTACCTTAGCAGAGCTCAATACTAAGACCTTACCTAAACTCAAATAAGACCGACACAATCAAGACCTTGCCTACCTAAGTAGAGCTCAAGACTAGGACCTTACTTGCCTAAGGAGAGCTAGCTTAGGTAAGACCTTTCAAGACCAACCTTTCTATATAGCTTAGTAAGACCATGACCTTTCCCATAGCGAAAGTGTATCCTACAATGCATTTTCTTCGGTCTCACTTGCAATGCATTTATATATCTATAAAAGTATTGGAATTAAATTATTTTGTTTGCAAATTTTTCATGAAAATTATAACAAGAATCATAAAAAAAAAAACAAATATGTTGCCAATTTTGAATCTACTAATCATTTATGACATGCTTATTATATGTTCTCCTTGTATGAATATTGATTTATTCTTCTATTAGTGCTATAAGATATCGCTTTTAAGTCAAAATAAATATTTTACACCATCTAACTTTTGCTATATCATGTTTGTGGTGTTCTCTTGTATAGCGTTCTAACCAATTGTGAAGTTTTATAGCTGTAGGGTTTAACTTTAATTTTTTTTAGTGAGAGTTCTTTTATTAATTGTTTTTTGTGAGAGTTGAGCATCTTGTTGTTCTCGGACCATATATGTACTCCTATAAACACAATGATTTTATGGATTATAAGCTCTATTTATGGAAATGAGTTATTTTTTTATTAGTAATATGTTATTCTCTCTATTGGCTATAGTGAAAGTTATACTAAAATAATTTCATTGAATGTTGTGGTTCAAAAATCCATATCATAGTAATATCATGTTTACAAGTATTGATCTAGACAAGGAATGTCACAAGCTCACAATCAAGACTTGTACACTTCTTCATTCACTCCTTTTCGTTTCAATTGCGTTCAACACTTAAATCTTGCCCAATGTTTAGTCGTGAAAAATTATGCAACCCTGAATGCATTTCAAAGTTACGGCTTGTAGGGTTTGTTAAAAATTATACTCTGCTTGAACATGTTACCTTGTCTTTGATACTCGATTTATTTGTTGGATTCTAGAATTGATGCCATGACTAGGGTTTACGAGAGCCTTAAGTTTCTCAGTGTTGAAAATCACAGGAATTTGTGTAATGGTGCCCTGGAATATCCAAAATATTGTAAGAATATCTAGTAATTTACCTTGAAGGGTGTTTTCCATTTCAGTCGCTTTGGGTTGTGAAAGATAGGTGAGAATTGTATAACACTTATTATCTCTTTGCTCGAGCATCTATATCAAATTGTTTGTGAAATCATTTCTAAGATGCAAGACGTGCTAGGAATCAGTGATGACAATAAAAAAAAATTGTTTTATTTCATTTCCATAACAAATTATGATTCAATCTTGAATAAAAAATAGCTTTAGATGATATATATTTCACTTGTTTCATTGTGTGTTCTCTCACTAAATATGATGATCATAAAACATATGTTACTTGGTTTTTTTCAGTATTTCCTTTTCCCCGCTTCGAGAATATGCTAGTTTGTATCCAAGACTGTATGCATATGCATAACAATATTTTTTTATTGATATCATTGATAACTATTAGACTAGGTGTTGGTTGTGCGGGGTAAATACATGTGTGGAGGTGCAGAAGTTATATCTATGTGGACTATATGTTTGTGTTGAAGATGTATCCATGCAGAAGATATATATGTTTAACAGTATTTTTCAAGTTAAGCATATGCATAAAAGAATTTTATTCACTTTATATACTTATTTTTTAGCATATTTATACATATGAATACATTTTTTGTTAATATAATCTTAAAATCTTAACATATAATTCTATTATTGATAACATTTTCCCATAAGAAACTCTCATCCAAAAATATATGCATATGCATAACAATATTCTATTATTGATAACATTGATAATCATTACACTAAGTGTTGGTTATGTGGGGATATACATGTGTGGAAGTGTCGAAGATATACTTGTGCAGATTATATGTTTGTACCGAAGATGTATCTGTGCAGAAAATATATATGTTTAACAATATTTTTTAAGTTAAGCATATGCATAAAAAAAATTGTTCACTTTATATACTTATTTTTAATATATGTATGTAAGTAAAAGCATTGAGATATCTAAAAAGGTTAAAAGTTTTGTTGTTAATGTTTTATAATTATCAACAAAAGATCTTAACATATAATTATATTATTGATAGCATTTTTCCCTAAGATACTCTCATCCAAGACTGTAAGAATTTGCATAACAATATTATATTATTGATAACTATTTGAAGTGTGGAGTTGCACGATTGTATGCATATGCATAACAATATTTTATTATTGATAACATTGATAACCATTAGACTAAGTGTTGGTTGTGCAGGGGATATACATGTGGAAAGGTAAGGAAGTTATATCTATGTGGACTATATGTTTGTGTTGAAGATGTATCTATGCGGAAGATATATGTGTTTAACAATATTTTTTAAGTTAAGGATATGCATAAAATCACTTTTTTCACTTTATATATTTATTTTTTAATATGAGCTTTTGTTGTTAATGTTTGTTGATTTTCATCCAAGATTGTATGCATATGCATAAAAATATGTTATTATTGATAACATTAATAACTATTTGAAGTGCGGAGCTGCGGAAGTGTATGCATATGCATAACAATATTCTATTATTGATAACATTGAGAACTATTAGACTAAGTGTTCGTTGTGCGGGGATATACCTGTGCAGAGGTGCGGAAGTTATATCTATGTGGACTATATGTCTATGTCGAAAAGGTATCTGTGTGGAAGATATATATGTTTAACAATATTTTTTAAGTTAAACAAATCCACAAAATCATTTTGTTCACGTTATATACTTATTTTTAATATATGTATATACATAAAAACATTGAGATATCTAAAAAATTTAAAGCTTTTGTTGTTAATGTTTGATAATTATCAACAAAAGAAAGTTATTTTAAAATAAATACAATTCTAACGTGCGAACACTTTGCATTTGTTCCACCCATCCTAACATCCTAACATTTTACATTGCTTCCCGTATATGCTAATCTCACATTGAACACTTCACTTATTTACATCGCTTATAGCATATGCTAACCTCCACATTGAACACTTTACTTATTTACTAAGTTTTACTCTACACTGAACACTTTGTTTTTTTTCTTATTTTTTACAAAGTTTTATGGTAAATGTTTTTACTCCAAACACTTTACATTGCTTCCTACATATGTTAACCTCCCCATTGAACATTTCACTTATTTACTAAATTTTACTCCACATTGAACAATTTATTTTTTTGTTTATTTTTACAAAGTTTTATGCTAAACGTTTTTCCTTGTTTTTACTTTATTCTTATGATTGTCCTCTTTGCATAAACAATAATGTTATTTTTCTTTATTATATGAATTGGTTTTTGACAAAGACTATTCATTACCTATGCATTTGGTTATATATTTTTTTTGTACTAGCAGAATCGAAAACTTGGGCGGTTCTCATTCTCGCGTGACACAGGGTCGATTCTCGTCTGCTACCACTATAACCTCCAGGTGTGTCCACACTGGCTGAAAGCATGGGGAATGGGTAAATCGGGTGATAAACGAACTTGAGACCTCTTTTACATATTTCCTTCCATTAACACGCCACTTGCCAGTCAGTCTACACCCCTGCGGGCTATGCATTTGGTTATACTAAGTTTCATTGTTCAACATATATTTCCCTCTCAATAGAGACTGAGCTGCCATGCAGCCCTTGTTTATTATATTGAAACCTTACTTATTTTACGAAGTTATTAAATGTCTAAAAACCTTATAAATTTACTAATTCATTATGTGCATACATGGTGAGAAATCTAATTAACATCATATAACACAAGTAGAATCTGATAACATTTATCATCATGTATTTAGTTATCAAAGTAGGATAACAAATCAACAATTTGTTTTATTTAGTGATAATTTGTTTTTGCTAAAAAATAATTTTAAATTAATCAACATTTTAAATTTTATATATATATATATATATATATATATATATATATATAATCCATTTTTAAGGTCATGGCCAAGCCAGACACCTAATTGGTGTATGAGACCCCCTTGTTTATGACACAAGGGGCCCCCTCTACCCAACGATTTGATGGTGAAGTCTACGGAGGTATACATACCCTACCCCCCTCTGGATTTGAACTAATTGATATATATATATATATATATATATATATATATATATATATATATATATATATATATATATATATATATATATATATTCAACAAATTTAAATACTTTTACAAGATTCAAATTATGTAATCTCAAGAATTAATTTGGCATTCCCTAAAAAAAATCTCAAAATTAGATTATCGTATAAATTAGTTTAACATAAAGAGCCCATATCATTAACTTATTATCCTATTTTTTAATTAACAATTTACCCCAACTTCTAACTTATGTTATTGATATTAAATACATATTTTTAGCAAGGTATTAAACTTATAGTATTTATTAACACTTCTCTAACCTAAAAAATTTATGAGCATTTTTGTGTATCTCCCACTACATAGTACGCTCCATAAAATAAAATGTAGTAATTAAAAAAAATGTATAATATAAAATGTAACTATCTTATTGTTGACGGGCGAAATTGACTGCTCGTCAACTGGAGGAGTGAATCCGGTCCGGGGTTGTCTAATTAACCCAAGCCGTTTGGATTAATTCACTCCGACAGGTTTAGCGGCTCCGTTGGCCGATCTAATTCCTAAAGAAAGCGAAAAAATAACTAAAGGAAAAACAAGGATCTAATAAATGACAATCGCTAACAAATATACACACATCTAATATACATCTGTAGTTTAACTAATTAATACTTATAAAATAACTCTACTTATCATATGCACAACATATACAAATAATTCTATTTCTAATATATATAATATGTACAAAATACGAATTTTAATCTAAATCCGTGAAAATCGAATGTAAATTGATTTTTTAAACAGTAGTAAAGCTATTATATAATCTTTTTGATTTGTTTTCTTATAATGTTTATATAAAATAAATCGAATATTAAACTGTCTAATTACAAAAAAGAGATAACAGATGGTAAAAAGTGTTTTAACTACAGGGAACTTCTATATTTATTATGCTAATGAAATCAAATAACAGGCTGACCTGTTGTCTCATCCAATATCTGTTCAATGTGTAGCATCCAGTCACCTTATCTGACGAGGTAAACCTGCGACAAATCCTGAAATTGCTGCTAATAAATGTGAAGCAGCAATGATGGAGTTTGAATCATAATAACAGAATACATAGTAGATGCGATCATAGCAATCTCATAGTTTTACAAGCAGCCACAATAAGATAAATCTTTGTTGTGAGAACTTGCGTATAAACGTTCAATCCAAGATAAAGATAAATCTCTTAATTCAAGTTTGAACGAATGATTACTGTGTGTTAAATCTGGAACATAAAAAATGGATAATATATAAACTTTTATTCTACCAACTTGTAGTAAACCATGACAACGAAAGCAATCAT
This sequence comes from Picea engelmannii, assembly GCA_009831015.1. NCBI lineage: Eukaryota > Viridiplantae > Streptophyta > Pinopsida > Pinales > Pinaceae > Picea > Picea engelmannii. The sequence goes on along the minus strand of ML777376.1, from coordinate 1,039,754 downwards.
AATCTATTTACAAATTGAAATAAACATGACTTGAATAAAACCACAATACAGAAAAGCTAAAGCTGTGACGAGTATTATATTCCATTCAAGTTTGTAAATGAAAAATCCATAGTATTACCCCAGGCTGAGATGATTAATGTTTACAAAATAATAGGTTTATATAGGTTTCAGGAAACAAAACCGTTTCCTATTGATAATATCAAATATGTTTCAAAAATATGGGGGATGCAACCTCCCTGATCTCATTGAATAAAAATACCAACAGCCTAATCTATTTACTAAAAACACAAAGTTGATATGGCTGGGAGATTTCAACAGTGCCTCATATCTCCTTGGAAATCATGGGTTCCTGAAAACAAATGAAAATGGGAAGATTTTAGATATGTTTTTAATTGTCAAATCAAGCAATTCGAATTTTTCTAACTGGCTACAGAATCTTACGATTTTGTAGCTAGTTAAAATAGCACATGCAATCTTAAAACATAAAAGAAACTAATTCTAATAATAATAATAGTTTAACTAATCAAATCAAATATCCTACTCTAAAAACAACAAATGATTATGCTAACTAATTCATACCTCAAATCACAAACCGAATCATGTCAAGAAACTTTGGAATTTATGATAGTTGTGGTTGCTTCTACATTACTTTTAAATATCACATGTCTTGTAGATGTATAACTTGTTGACAGACTGGTTGAATATCCTTTGGATTGATCAAGGGTTCAGAGTAGGAGGCTGAAACACATGGTTGGACGAGTGAGAGGGGTTCTGTGGGATGCTAAAGCACAGGCCTGGAGAGGTAACCAACGTTTCAACACTTGCAAACAGACCAAAACGCTCACTTCAGCCACAAAGAAAATCTGAGATTTGACCTCTAAAGGATGAGCTATATCTCTGGAACGAGCTATATCTCTGGAACGATACAATTTATGGGGAAACTGCTCATGTTGAAGGTAAAAGGGCGCATTTTGGTTATGGTTTTTCAAGGGTTTGATCTAATTCAAAACCGTTTGCTCAGAATAGCTCACGCAAAAACGTGTCTCTGGTAGGCAATTACGGGGTTAGCTTAAGAACTCTTCAGTTACTTCCAATTGCACAGACCGATTTTTTCCCTACAGCCATCAAAGGTTAAGGCAAACTCTTGGGTGACCTGGAGGTTAAAGCCCTGAAATTTTTTGATGAACAAACGTCAACTTTTTCTTTCTAAATTGTCCCTGGTGTTATCATATTATAGTAGGGTTTGGATTCCATTCAGCTCAATCCTTACCACTGGAGCCATGGTGAATGGAAGGGAATCAACACAGAACTCATAGGTAGGGTTTGATAAAAAGCCACAGAGCCATGACCCCGAGCCTTATCAAAACAATGCTATGACAGTTCAAATGGTGGGCAGAGGCATTAATCACCATGCATGGGAGAAAAATCGTGAAGCCTGAGACCATGCTCAGGAGTAAAGGCATTCTGTACTACGTATGCCACCTGGGCATTAGGTACATGCTAGGATAGAGTAGTTGAAAACATAGTGCGTGCATTCAAGTTTGATAAATATGATCAAATATCAACCAAAATCGATATAAAGAATCAAATATCCATTGATGGGGGTATTTCGTTGATACAACCATAAATATTTTAGGCATTCTTAGAATCGAAAAAGAGTTACAAACAATGAGAGCACATGCTCATAGCAAGAAATCATGATTCTATAATAAAACACATGAGCAGTTTTCCTTTAATCAAAAATCAAAACCAAATGTCAATTCCAGCTGCAAGTTTTCATGCTTACAGTCATGAAAACAAAAATCGAAAAGACAATAGGGAGAAGCGACGATTTGCAACTGTCATCTCGAAAATTGTTCATGAAGGGTAATGAAATTTCATGACCCTGTGTAGGAAGCTATGTAGATTATTTAATAAAAATGACAATTGTATTATTGCTGCCAACAATGGCGACACGCTGGAAGAAGCAGTTATCTCTGTAATACAAATGAGTTCAAGTTAGAGAAATCTGAAAGACTTCAAATCGAAGAACAACTACAAGGTTATTTGAACATCTTTTCAAAAAAAACAAGACGCATCCTAGTTTTAGATACCTTTAATTTAAAAGAATGAAACCTGGTGACAAACTTGGCAAAAGAAAGACACGACGTTTAAGTTAATGTCTCTGATACTATTGACAGGGCCACTGCTACCAGCAGGCGTTCATAGCCTCGGCATGGATGTCAATTAAACCACTCTGACATCTGTATCCTATCCAAGAAATTTCAAATGAGAACAAAGGATGCTTATGGCCAACACAAATTTCATACCTAAGAATTTTCTTTTACCTGACATTGCTTCGCTGCCAGTAGGCTTGTTCAGTACCCCGGTGAAGTTATCTTGGCGTCATGTATGCATTTACCTGCTGCAAGCAGACCTATTCAGTGTCCCATCAGGTTTACAAGCACTTCCCACGACTCTCTGAGAATTTGTTCACATTCTGATATAGTTTTAAAGATATTCAATAGAGTGGGGTGATGCTGAAAATTCTAGTTTCTTAACACAACTTAATATTTCCACAGGCCTTTAAATTTTCTAGCAAACCTTCATCAAGATTTGAAAAACAATTCATTAATAGAACCAATCTTCAAGGACGGGGAGACATCATTGAGTTTCTTTCTTAAAGAGTAGGGACAGCGTAAAGAGACCTTTTAAAGATATTCATGAATACTTTCAAGTGCAGATTGCAACCGAGGAATCGACTTTCAGACAAAAGACACCTTCAACTAGCCTACAATTTCAGAGAAGGACAGCAATAGATGTTCCAATATCCTTTGACAGCTATTTTCGAGATGAAACATTTTGTTTCTCTTTGTCTGAGCTAGACTATAAAAAGGGAYGTTCGACTCAAAAGGACCAATGAACTAAAATGAAAACAAAACACACCAGCGAAGAAAAATTGGAAAGCAAAGAAATCCAAACAAAAAAATATGTACAGAAGGTGTATCTGAAAACATCATGCAAAAAATCCCTTGGGAGACTGAAAGAAAGTAGAAAAATTATGTTTGATGTGAAAGAAGTCCTACTCATGGTACCTTGGGTCAGGGTTGAATTTATGATTCAGATCTCTTTATTCTCAAATTAAGATTTTCATGGCGATACTACGTTTTTTGAAAATAAATATTCAACAAAAAGCAAAGAGAAAAGGATCAAGCGGACTTCCCTGACAACAGTCGTATTATGGTTCTCATGGTGCACCCACTTGCGTTCATGACTGAATTATTACAAGGAGGAATAGTGAGAAATAAAACTGAAAGAAAACCTATTCCTAAACCTACCCTAACTACTAAACAAATCATAATACTACGTGAAGTCATGCTTCCAATGTAACCATCGGAGTAACTCCAATCCTTCAATGGAAACAAAATCAAGCATTACTAATAAGAATGGTAATATATCAAAAAATGACAGAAACATATCACACTTACCTTCATAATCATCATCTAAAAACAAAATAAGCATGATCTTACCATTCCCTTTAATATTCTTGTTGTACGAATCCTCCAGCCATTATGCAATCTTGTCGTGATAAGGGTCATAATGGCATGGGAGAGTGTAAGTAAGTTTAAAAAAATTGTCAAGATTACGAAGAAATGCAATAACCATCAGCCAAGGCTGAAATGCCCCATCCTCCTGACAATTCTCTAAGTCTTCATTAATTTCCTCACATGGAGGATCTAAAAGAAATATGTCACGCCTACTTCCAATATACTTAGGTAAAAAGAAAGCAAGCATAACTTTATCTTTATTATGAAAAAAAATTATATATGAATATTCAAGCCATCCTAAGTTCCTGTCACAAAAATGAGGATTCAAACCACGACTTTGATGAAACAAATATATCGATGGGAAAATCATCATAAGAGGATTTGTGACGTCGGTCAGATCATTGGTTTGAATGCTTCCTTTGATGAGATTGATCATTTCAAAATGTGAAGTATAAACATTAAAATTCGAGCTGATCAAAGAGTGAATATGCAACATAGAATGTTTGATCTCTATAAAATATAGCGCATTGTCTTTTTCAACAATAAACTGTATAAAATCATCTCGCAACATGTCATTTTCCCATGTGAGTGATGAAAGTGAACAACCTTCAAATCCAACTTTATCAATGTTAGGTTTGGAATTAATTTCACCAAAATTTAGCATATTTAAAGGATATGATTGTGGCGGAAAAGAGTAGGATGTTGTAGGTAAGATGTCAAGTCCAACAGAGTCTAGGAACAGATCAGGATATAAAAAATAAAAGGAATCAGAAATAAGCACATGAAAAGAATCTCTTGAACTAAGATAATTAACAATGGTATTCTCAAGACATTTCTCTTCACTTTCTTTAAAACTCTTACTCTGTTTTGGTGACGAATTCCTCAACATAATATGATCATCTGGATTTGCCTTCTGTGTGATAGATAATTCAAAATTTATGTGACAAACATCTAGTCTTTCCTGTGGACAAAGTGCATTTTGAGGATGAAGGTTTAAGGTTTCTTCTTCTAGTTGCATATCTTCTTCTCTAATCAGTTTCATAGGAGTACTAGAACATTTAAGATGATTTTCGTCGCTTAAGTGTTCTTCAATGACTGATTTTAAATATTGATTAGAGCATGAGTTACAAGAATGAGGATATTCACCTTGAGCCATAAATGAATCTTCTTCCATACTCGTCGTAGACTGAAAACACAATGATTCATAGGAAAAACCAATTTGGTTGTCAATAAGAACCTGGTCAATAGATTCTATCTCCCTAGCTTGTTAAACATTGTCGGAAGGATTCTTCTCATCTTGCGAAGAAAACTGTTCTTGCAGTTGAGTGATAGGATTTGCAATTGGTTCTTCATTCGTGATTGAATATGACAGGATGGAAGGGATGCAAGCATCATAGAAGAGATTTAATGCAAATGACATGTCATCAAGATTAAATTTACAAAGGATATGATAGACTCTTGTCAAAAAGTCTTCTGAAGATGAATCGTCGTTGATTAGCGAAGTATAAAATTCTTCACATAATTGATCGAAATCATAAATTTCAAAAGCATCTAGAAATTCATCTACAAATTGAAACCAATCAAAAATGTGACATGCTGGAAAGGATTCAAACCAATGTTTAATCTGACCTCTAAAAGTAAAAGTGAACAGTCTGCATAAAACTCTTAAATCTGAGATGTCATGTTTGATGCATTTGCACCAAAACTTGTTAAGGTGGTCTTTAGCAAATGTATTGCCTCCACCATCAAAGGTGAGTTTGGAAAAGCGAGAGACTATCTCGTTGGGAACATTGGGTAATGAGAAGTTGAAAGCATGTTCCAACACAGTGATTTGGGGAGCCATGGGGGAATTGACTACATTTAAAATAAAGGCTCCTACAAGGCCATCTTGTCAGTCGGCCCTCCTTCTAGCGCCATTTGTTGACGGGAGAAATTGACTCCTCGTCAACTGGAGGAGTGAATCCGGTCCAGGGCTGTCCAATTAACCCAAGTTGTTTGGATTAATTCACTCCGACGGGTTTAGTGGCTCCGTTGGCCGATCTAAGTCCTAAAGAAAGAGAAAAAATAACTAAAGGAAAAACAAGGATCTAATAAATGACAATCGCTAACAAATATACACACATCTAATATACATATGTAGTTTAATTAATTAATACTTATAAAATAACTCTATTTATCATATGCACAACATATACAAATAATTCTATTTCTAATATATATAATATGTACAAAATACGAATTTTAATCTAAATCTGTGAAAATCGAATGTAAATTGATTTTTTAAACAGTAGTAAAGCTATTATCTAATCTTTTTTATTTGTTTTCTTATAATGTTTATATAAAAGAAATCGAATATTAAGCTGTCTAATTACACAAAAGAGATAACAGATGGTAAAAAGTGTTTTAACTACATGGAACTTCTATATTTATTATGCTAATGAAATCAAATAACAGGCAGACCTGTTGTCGCATCCAATATCTATTCGATGTGTAGCATCCAGTCACCTTATCTGACGAGTTGAAACTGTGACAGATACTGAAATTGCTGCTAATAAATGTGAAGCAGCAATGATGGAGTTTGAATCATAATAACAGAATACATAGTAGATGCGATCACAGCAATCTCATAATTTTACAAGTAGCCACAATAAGATAAATCTTTGTTGTGAGAACTTGCGTATAAACATTCAATCAAAGATAAAGATAAATCTCTTAATTCATGTTTGAACGAATGATTATTGTGTGTTAAATCTAGAACATGAAACATGGATAATATATAAACTTTTAATCTAACAGCTTGTAGTAAACCATGACAGCAAAAGCAATCATAATCTGTTTACAAATTGAAATAAACATGACTTGAATAAAACCACAATACGGAAAAGGTAAAGCTGATACGAGTAGTATATTCCATTCAAGTCTGTAAATGAAAAATCCATAGTCTTTCCCCAGGCTGAGATGATTAATGTTTACAAAATAACAGGTTTATATAGGTTTCAGGAAACAAAACGATTTCATGTTGATAATATCAAATCTGTTTCAAAAATATGGGGGATGCAACCTCCCTGATCTCATTGAATAAAAATACCAACAGCCTAATCTATTTACTAAAAAAACAAAGTTGATATGGCTGGGAGATTTCAACAGTGCCTCATATCTCCTTGGAAATCGTGGGTTCCTGAAAACAAATGAAAATGGGAAGATTTTAGATATGTTTTTAATTGTCAAATCAAGTAATTCAAATTTTTCTAACTGGCTACAGAATCTTATGATTCTGTAGCTAGTTAAAATAGCACATGCAATCTTAAAACATAAAAGAAACTAATTCTAATAATAAAAATAGTTTAACTAATCAAATCAAATATCCTACTCTAAAACCAACAAATGATTATGCTAACTAATTCATACCTCAAATCACAAACCGAATCATGTCAAGAAACTTTGGAATTTATGATAGTTGTGGTTGCTTCTACATTATTTTTAAATATCACATGTCATGTAGATGTATAACTTGCTGACAGACTGGTTGAATATCCTTCGGATTGATCAAGGGTTCAGAGTAGGAGGTTGAAACACATTGTTGGACGGGTGAGAGGAGTGTTGTGGAATGATAAGGCACAGACCTGGAGAGGTAACCAACGTTTCAACACTTGCAAATAGACCAAAACGCTCACTTCAGCCACAAAGAAAATCTGAGATTTGACCTCTAAAGGATGAGATATATGTCTAGAACGATCCAATTTCTTGGGAAACTGCCCATAATGAACGTAAAAGGGCTCATTTCTGTTCTGGGTTTTCAAGGGTTTGATCTAATTCAAAACCGTTTTCTCATAATAGCTCACGCAAAAACGTGTCTCTGACAGGCAATTGCGAGGTTAGCTTAAGAACTCTTCAGTTACTTCCAATTGCACAGACCGATTTTTTCCCTACAGCCATCAAAGGTTAAGGCAAACTCTTGGGCGACCTGGAGGTTAAAGCCCTGAAATTTTTTGATGAACAAATGTCAACCGTTTCTTTCTAAATCGTTCCTGGTGTTATCATTTAATAGCAGGGTTTGGATTCCATTTGGCTCGATCCTTACCACTGGAGCCATGGTGAATGGAAGGGAATCAACACAGAACTCACAGGTAGGGTTTGATAAAAATCCACAGAGCCATGACCCCGAGCCTTATCAAAACAATGTTATGACAGTTCAAATGGTGGGCAGAGGCGTTAATCACCATGCGTGGGAGAAAAATCGTGAAGCCCGAGACCATGCTCAGGAGTAAAGGCATTATGTACTACGTATGCCACTTGGGCATTGGGTACATGCTAGGACAGAGTAGTTGAAAACATAGTGCATGCATTCAAGTTTGATAAATATGACCAAATATCAACCAAAATCGATATAAAGAATCAAATATCCATTGATGGGGGTATTTTGTTGATACAACCATAAATATTTTAGGCATTCTTAGAATTGAAAAAGAGTTACAAACAATGAGAGCACATGCTCATAGCAAGAAATCGCGATTATATAATAAAACACATGAGCAGTTTTCCTTTAATCAAAAATCAAAACCAAATGTCAATTCCAGCTGCAAGTTTTCATGCTTACAGTCAAGAAAACAAAAATCGAAAAGACAATAGGGAGAAGCGACGATTTGCAACTGTCATCTCGGAAACTGTTCATGAAGGGTAATGAAATTTCATGACCCTATGTAGGCAGCTATGTAGATTATTTAATAAAAATGACAATTGTATTATTGTTGCCAACACTTATTAATTTTTACAATAATATGTTGAATGATTTTATGTAGAGTTAATGATGAGGATGATTACTATTTATTAAGTTCAATTTTTGCTTATCATATTATAAAATACTTGATGATTAATTGATTTTCTTTAACATTTTGTTTATCTAATAAAAAAGGTTGCTAATAAACTTTCATAACTATATTTAGTTTTTATGAGTTAACAAGTTATCAAGATCATTAATAAAAAAGGTTGCTAATAAACTTTCATAACTATATTTAGTTTTTATGAGTTAACAAATTATCAAGATCATTAGTGCTACAAATATTGTAAAATTAAGTCTTAATGTGCACATAGGAAGGGCATTCTAAGATGAAGTGCATTTCATCTTCTACTTTATTAGTCTCACAAAAATTACAAATTATTTCTTCCCATTGCATTTTGATCTTGTCCCATGCCTAGTTTTACTATGAAGCCCATGAGAGTTAGTTTTATTTTAGCAATGTCAATTTGTGTCTTTAAGCTCACAATAAAAGAAAGATAGCTTTGAGATTTTAACTTGGAATTAATAATATCTTTATATAGTTTTATATTATTTTGTATTTCTTCATGACATTATAATTTATTTTAAATCTAGTTGTGGTTGTACTTTTGATATTATTGATATCTTGAAGAGTGGCCTCCTCTTGAATCCTCCAAAGGTTTTCCCACGAAACAACATCCATGTGCCATAGTCTCTTAAGGTATTAAGTGACTTTTACTAGAATTCAAAATATTCAAATCTAATCACATGTTAGCATTTAATGTCAATTGGGTTTAGCTTGGGTGGTTGGGAGGAATGATTGTTATCCTCCCCACCCAAGTTCAATTCCCTCAAGTGACATGTTGAGATAATAATTTGAGTATATTGTTGTAATGGATTCAAGTCTTGTTGTGGATCGACCTTGTGCCCTGAAGATTATAGGGTTTACCCTAGGTATCATCCTCAAAATGAGGGGAAGTACTTGGGGATTTTTCTCAGGTTTTGTAACCTGGAAAAAATGTTAAAATTTAACAAGATATTTTGTGTACATTTGTAGATTATCCTCACATATTCTACATACAACAAATTGATTCCCATTCCCATTATTTAATTTTATGCATATTATCTTATTTTTCAAAATTGAAAATAATTTTATCAATGAAAAAATATTTTCACAATTCATTATATAATAATTTAACTTTTACTATATTGAATTGTAATTTAGTAGTTAAGATAAATCACCACCCCCTGAATAGGATGAAAGGGAGAAGTAATCATGGGGTTGATGACTCTTCAGAATTCGTGGCGATGTTTGGTCGGTGTGGAGTGTACGATGCAATAGGGAAGATGAGGGTGGAAGATGGAGACCATTATGGCTTGTCTTCTCTCTTCTAAGTCTAAACTTGTTGATTTGTAAACTATTGTGGATATTCTACTAGAATAATTTGTCACAACAAATCTTTCAATATTCTAAAACCTTTTATTATTCAATTTATTTCTTTAGATCCTAGATTCATTATTACTAGCTTAATGCTCAAATTTATGGAAATAATTGTAATCCAAAAATGAAATAACAAGCAAATGAACACAAGATTTGGCATAGGAAACCCGGTATGGTAGAAAACCTAGCTAGATGGTAATACATATGCTTTTCTCTCTTTTCTTCAGTTATGAAAATGCAAATACAAAGAAAGGGGTACTGATGCAGTAGCATTTCCCATTAAAATTCAATCATTTTGAGCAAGCCTAAGGGGGTCTTAGAATTTACAAAAGGGAGTCGGTTCCCTTAATGGAATTGATTATATTTTCCTTAATTCAAGTTGTATTTTAGTAATTCTAGAAGGATAGGGTTATTATGGAGAAAGGGATTTATTTTCCCTAGTTATCATGAAAATGGCTTATTCAGGAAATTAGTTGGGTTAGTATAGGTTTTCCTAAGTATGGAGGATTCGATCCTCGTATAGGGTTTCTAATGTTGTATTTAGTTACAATATTTTAGGGAATTGTTTAATGGTCTGGAAGTTTACCTTCCATGCATAAATTTTAAGCCCTCGGGCATGTGTAGTGTGTGGCCAAGTTGAATGTAAAATCAAGCCAAGAGAAGGAGAGAGAGATAATTTTGAATAAAGCAGAATTAATGTAAAGAGTATGTTTCATACAATATTATGTATTATGCATATGATTTTTGCATGAATGCACCATGATGTTATTTGTGTTTTTTGTATGAATGTATCGAGGGTTTTTGTGTGAGTAAGTCGATTGAGAAGTCGATGAAGATAAACCATCCCTTTTGAATACGAGTGCATAAAGCTCTTGTACGTGGGATTATAGAGAGATGATGAAGTCATTATATAAAGAAAGGAGAAATAGTCTCTTTTGAAAGACAAACAAGATCGAAGAATTGAATTTCATATGAGCTTCATCGCGAACAATGATGTAGCAGAAGCAGGATCAATTCTTGACCATTGATCATTGAATAACAAAGAGATTGATGGTTGAGATTGATTAACTAGACCAGACTCAAAAAATCTTTGATCGAATGAGAGAGGTGAAGTTGAATCCTTGGTGCTTCGGTGCCTGGTTAACCAGACTAGAGTGATCATTGAAAGTGCAAGGTTAAAGTTTTTGTGGCACGGTGCCTTAGTGTCCTAGACACAATATAATAGAAGGTTGCAAAAGAACTAGTGTCCCGGTGACCCGGTGGTTGGTTAAACCGGACCAGGTTAAACACATAAAAGGTGCAAAGTGCATATTATTTCAGTGGACCAGTCATTTGGTGGTTTCGGTGGTCGATTAAGAGCAAATTTAGCCAAGAATAATTGAACCCAATTAATAGAATTATTATGTGATGGAGAATTCCAACGATTAAGGAAAGAGGATAAGGAATCCTAAGGGGGTTCAAGGTTGAGCCTGTGTCCATGATTTTGGTAAGGGTTAAGCCCTTGGTCATATGGGATTTATGTAAAAATATAGGGATTTTTTTTTTATTGCGAGTTAAAGGGGATTTTTATTCAGATATTCCCCCATTAGGTACTCACTATGGAGTTGCCTTTGACACCAAGGCATGAATGGCTGCTAAAAAAATTTATTTCTCCTCTATTATGCTTTGAAATTATATTCCTAGTGTTATGTACCTCGATAGATTTGAATATAAAATCACAAACAAGATAGATATAAAATAATTTAATTTATTATAACAAAATACCCTTAAGGTAGGGATACACCTTGCAATGGATCATTTTATGGAAGGAATTCACCCCTATTCACTTATCTCTTCAAGGGAGCAACTTCCTAATGAGCTAACTCCAAATATAATATTTTTTCACACATCTCATAAGGAGGACATCCTTATTTATAACTAATTAAGATACCTACTCATAACAACCTCCTAACTACCTAGTGGACCTTCTTTAATGAGGTCCCATTACATTTATTCAGTACTAACTACCATAGTGGACCTTATCTAATAATAATAAGCATAGTGGACCTAGTCCACCTTATATTGAATGGCCTTCACTATTTTTACTCTACTATGGGTCCTTTGGCCCCCCATTGCACCCCTAGGGAGGATCCCAACATTCTAGTCCCCTTAGAAAAGCATTTCCCTCAACACTTGTTGTGAGGAGGTATAGCCATAAAAAAAAGTCCCATGAATGAGTGTTGATTGCAATGCTAAAGTAGGCTAGAGAAACAAGGTCTCATGTACAAGTGTTAGCCACCATGTTGAAGTAATCTAAACTCTACCTTAAACCTTGGTCCCATGTCCAAGTGCTCACATTAAATCCACTCTAAAGATACTTAAACTCTATAGTCGACTAAAAATGGTGTTTCAAATGCCTACCTTGGTTATGTGGATCCAAAAATGTATATCCATCCATATCTAAAAAATCATCCACATAACACACTATTGTTGGAGAATAGGCAAGCTAAAAACTAGTAGTCATAACAAGCTCCTAACTTCCCTCCATGATGTTCTCTACATAAGGTGGAGTAGATTCATCATATAGAAGATGAAATTAGTTGTCATCTTAGAAATGACAACTATCGATATATCAATCATCATAGTCATCCTCTAAATCATATTTCTTGGTTTACTCTTCCTTGATGCAAGGGTATGGTGTTTCAATAATATATGTATCCTTAGATTTAGTGAGTATCACATTGATATATTTTATCTCTTGGCATCCCTTAAACAAATCCTGGATAACTTTTTCCAGCAACATCCATGCCTCCCATGGAATGTTCCACCTCATTTCCATTCTTCACATCCATTAATGTTTGAGAGCGGAAATTTGCAAGGGCTATAGTGCAATTGATATTGATCACAAGCATAACATATAATATTTAAAATCAAAGCCCCAAAAATCCTCCTTCCAATGGAGTTTGTAAGGTGGCAATTTGAGCACCCTCTCAAAAGATATTTGTTATGTAGTTCATGTGGCTACCATGAAAAAACCTTAAAATAACTAATTTTAAATCAGTGATATCTTCACTTCTTGAACTTTGATTCAGATGAATTTTTTTTAAATTGTTTTTTTTTAAGGAACTCATATATATAGCCAATTTTGTCAAATTATGCACATAAAGCTACAATAATTGATTGAAGTGTCGTGGCCCTTTTTTTCCTTTGAAAACCTACAAAATAGGGAACAAAATTATTTTGGCCCAATAAGGAGCTTTGATACAATTTATTATGTACCTCAATAGATCTGAATATAAAATCACAAACACGATATATAGAAAATATCATTTGCTTGATAATAAGAAAACCCTTAAGGTAGGGTGATACCTTACAATTAATCCTTTTATGGAAGGAATACACTCCTATTCACTTGCCTCTTCGAGGGGGCAACCTCCTAATGAGTTAAGCTCCAAATATAGTACTCTTCCACACATCCTTCATAAGGAGGAATCCATCCTTATTTATATCTAAGAAGAGAACCCTAATCATAACAAGCTCTCAACTTAGTGGACTTTATTTAATGAGGCCCTGTTACATTTATTCAATACCAACTACCATAGTGGGTATTATTTAATAATAACAAACATAGTGGACCTAGTCCAGCTTACATTGAATGACCTCCATTATTTTTACTCTACCATGGGCCCTTCAACCCCCATTGTGCCCCTGAGGAGGATCCCAACACCTAGATGCTCTACTCAAATATGTTAAAAGAATATAACCCCATCTCTTCTTGGCAACCCAATATTTAACATAATCGGATAGTCTTCTAGGGTTAGGGTTTTTACATGACTCAACCCTCAATTAGTGTTAAGGTTTTGGACCTTCTATAAACTTCTTGAAATTCCACATGTGGGAGTAATGGGGGTGAATGTGGACTCTGCTTAGTACCATGGTGGTCAATAAGGTAGGTCAACTTGTAGGAGGCATAAATTCTGCATACAAACTTTCAATGAGGTGATTTCACACCATTGGAAAGTTATCAGTGTGTAGAACATTGTCGAGGGGTATTAATTAAAAAATTTGATCACCTTGATTTTCCACTCTTTGGAACAATAATAAAAAAATGATATCAGTAGGAGGAATTTGTGTATTCTCATCATCTCAAGGCATATTCATCGGTCTCAGCTTCGTCCTGCATTTTATGGCATAAAAATTTGAGTCTGTATGATTGAGATACTCATAGTTTTGTCCAACCACTCGACAAAGAAATTGCAAGAAGAGCTTTGAAAAATTGATAAGGAATTGTTTCTAAGTGTTGCGCCCTCTTCCCCTCTTATTCCATGTACAAAACTTAGTCCCTTTTCATCTTACATTTCCCTTTAACCTCCTCCAACACTTAGATTATTTTTTGACACCCTCTCATCTTCGTCTCCAAAGCCTCTTCATCTCCAAATTTCCCATTCCTCATACAACTCATTACTCTCCATCTCCATGCTTAGCCATTTTTACAAATTCCTATCTTATCCCTTCACTTCTCTCTTTTCATCTCATACTTAGACATTTTTTGCTTCGTGGGAGGCAGGACTCCACTCCCTTTCCCCATATTTCCTTCCTCGTAGGACTCCTCCTGATCCACTTCCCCGTCACTCCTCTTGATGCAGTTCCCCATCTCTCCTCCCAGTCCCCTTCCTTGTCTCTCCTTTTGATCCACTCGTGAACCTCTCTTCTCCCTCATCCTACTCTCACATGTTCTCCCATACTTCGTATATTTTCCAAAGTCTCATTCCTATTTAATATTTAGCCTATTACATTGAGACACATGGTAGGTGATTGGGTAACCTATTACATTGAGACACATGACAAGTGATTGGGCAGTGACTGAGTGACCAAAATATTACCAAGGCATGAATTTTTCAAAAGCATGAGAGCTACACTAAGGTTTCTATAAGTTCCTTTATATTGAAAAGTCAACAAGAAACATGTGTCTAATTTATTTTTCCCTTAAATAGATTAGACAATAAATATCAATCTATTATTTCATTCATAACTAAGTGAGTTGGATTTGTAACAGAACTATAAGTGTAGTTAAGTGAGTTAAGATCAGTTGTAGTAGTTGTAACTAAACCTGCACTAGTGAGAGTTAAGTGAATTAATTATTCATTAATTCACAATCAGTGAACTCACATGCAACTGAAGATTCTCCATGGTTAACTACATGTTGTCAAATCCATTGGAGACCCAGTTGAGATAACAAGTGAAAAGGACAGTTTGGCTATCAGTTGTGATTTGATCACACATGCAGTGGATATTCTTATGAGCATGTGAAAACTAGGTAATTCATATGATCATTGCGAGAATTCGAATTGCAAAGATTGTGCAGAGGAGGCAGGCTGTCTGGACACGGAGAATTGGCACATGTATTTATTGATTTGTGTATGACAATGTGAGATGATTGCATTGTAATGAGAGCTCTTGGATTAGAGTTTTGTATGAGATTGTTTCATGATTCATGATATACGTAATATATGATAGTGGGGTTTTTAGCTTTACGCTTTCCCGATAAAACTTTTGTGTTATGTGTTATTGATATTTCACTTTGTGGTCGTGGTTTAATTTTCCACAATAATAATAGTAGAAGTGATTATGTATTTAACAGTGGCGTATAATTGTTATATCAGGAGAATCGCAGGAATACTTAATTTGTATTGAAATTTCTACATGGTATCAGAGCCACGGAGGCCACGGAGCTAAGGAAGTGAGGTGCAAACATAATTTTATTTTCGCAGGTCTCATCTCTAGCAGGGTGCGAACTTTAGTAATGTAGACTACGCATAGTTCTCAAAGAAGAAATTCTCGCACCCTAGTCAAAGGAGAGGTGCAAACTTCCCTAAGCATTCTCGCAGGCTAATCAAGGGATAGGTGCAAACTTCCCTCACCCTACAGTGTATTACAATGCGAACTTCCCAGTCAAGTTCGCAGGCTATACACAGGCAAGGTGCGAACTCCCCTCAGGCTACTCACAGGTGGGGTGCGAACCTCCCAGGGAAAGAGGGATTGCAGAAGTTGAGTTTTGTGGTTGGACAACATTCAAATTTGCAAGATTTTCTTGGTGCGACAGTTGATTCAAGATCAAAATGTATTTCAATGGCTTGAGGTTGGAGTATGCACTCGAGGGCAGTTTGAACTACATTTCTTGGAAGGACAGGATGGAAGCAGTACTCGAAGACAATGGCTTAAAGGATTACATTGATAAAGATGTTCCTAAGCCAGATGTGACAGACAGTGCAAATCTTGATGCATGGAAAAAGAAAGTGGCAAAGGCGAGGAGGATTCTGTTGGAGGGAGTACGAGACCACATTGTCTCAAATTACTCTCAAGTCTCCATGGGAAAACCACACCACATGCAATGTGGAAGGTTTTGACGGATCTATTCCAAAACAGTAGCGACCATAGGAAATTGGCGCTCAAAGATAAACTCAAGAAGATCAAGATGGAGAAGGGCGACAGCATTCCAAAATACCTCATGAAGTTTGTTCAATGTCAAGATGATCTTGGAAGTGTGGGAATAATAGTCGTTGCTGATGATTTGGTGAGCTTGGCACTCCTAGGACTTCCCAAGAGTTGGCACAGTTATCAAGACTCTATCAATGGAAGGGAAAAATTGCCAGATTGGGAACAACTATGGTCAGATCTAGTGCAAGAGGAGTTCAAGCGGAACACCAGAGATGGATCTTCATCAAAGCGTGATGATGAAGAGGATTGTGCTTTGACTGCCAAGGCAAGGAAAGGGAAAGGGAAGAAATTCAAATCAAAATCCAAGTCTAAAGTCAAGAAGCTGGATTTGTCCAAAGTGAAGTGTTTTCACTGTCACGAACATGGGCATCTCGCTACTAACTGTCCGTAGAAGAAGAAGAAAAAGATGGTTGTTGGAGCTACAACTGGTGAGGCTCTTGTCTCACAATTTTAGCTTGACTTTGCTTTGATCACATGCATGGCTTCAAGTGCATCGGGATCAGTGTGGTATTCGGATAGTGGTGCTTCCTTCCACATGACGGGAGATAAAGAGTCTTTCATTGACTTGGAGGAGAAAGATCTCAGAATGCATATAGAGATGGGCGATGATGGACGATACAGTGCAAATGGTATTGGTACCATTACCTTTCAGAGGGAGTCAAGTAAACCATTTCAATTGAAAAATGTTATGCATGTTCCAGGTCTGAAGAAAAACCTAGTCTCAGTCGCAATGTTGGAGGACAGAGGCTATGATGTTGTTTTTAGCAGTGGAAAATCCTACCTGCAACATAAAGCAATAGGTCAAGTCAAGAAGATAGGGATTCGAGTTAAGAATCTCTACATGTTGGAGGTAGATGGTTGCGGTGCAATGATAGGCAAGGAAGAAAAAGTGGTGAGCAGGGATGAGGGAAAATTATGGCACAGGAGATTGGGCCATATTCATCATGGAGCCTTGAAGATCATACATCAAATATCTACTGGACTTCCAAGGGGAACACTTGCTCAGTTAGATCAGTGCAAGGGGTGCACCCTGGGGAAATATGTAAAGTCCACCTTTCATGAAAAGGAGAATTGTGCTTGGGTGATCCTGGAGAGAATTCACAAAGACGTGTGTGGACCATTCTCGGTTGCTTCAATAGCAAAACATAGGTATTATGTTATTTTTGTTGATGAATTTTCTCGTAAATGTTGGATATTCTTCATCCAGAAGAAGAATCAAACATTCTCAAAGTTCTGTGAGTTTAAAGCATTGGTGGAGAAAGAGTCGGGGA
Organism: Picea engelmannii; assembly: GCA_009831015.1. NCBI lineage: Eukaryota > Viridiplantae > Streptophyta > Pinopsida > Pinales > Pinaceae > Picea > Picea engelmannii. The sequence goes on along the minus strand of ML777376.1, from coordinate 1,022,282 downwards.
AGTAAGTGAAGGCTCTAAGGAGCGATAGTGGTGGAGAATACATCTCTAACAAATTCAAAGACTTCTATAGCAAAGAAGGAATTCGAAGAGAACTCATAGCGCCTCATAACCCACATCAAAATGGGGTCATGGTGAGAAAGAACAGAACGATCGTGGGTGCAGCATGAGCGATGTTGCATGATCAGGGCCTACCAATGCATTTGTGGGCAGAAGAATGCAATATTGTGGTTTATGTGCAGAACCATTGTCCTCACACAGTACTTGGCATGAGTACACCTGAAGAAGCTTTCACTGGTAAGAAACCTGATGTTTCTCATTTTAAAATATTTGGCTCATCTGTTTATGTGCATGTGACCAAGGATTCTAGGAAGAAGCTAGAACCGACTGTTGAAGTTGGGATATTTGTGGGGTACACAGAAACACCCCATAATTATCATGTGTATTTTCTAAATAGTAATATGACTATTATGTGACGGGATATAAAATTTGATGAAGGTAAATCCATGCGGTTGTTGCTTGAGAGGGAGCTAGACTTGCATGCAGAAGAGGAACTGTTGGTTCCCAAAGATGAGTCTCAAGATGTGGATCAGCCACATGAAGAGGTTCATGGAGTGGAGGAAACCACTCAAGCATATCCATCCATCAGAAATGGCATAAAGCGCACCATGGAAGTTGATAGATTGAGACTAGATGCTACACAGAATGTAGGAGCCCCTACTTCACAGCGCAGACAGAGATAGTCTCTTGATTGATTTGTTGGATACATGGCTCTCATGAGAAAATGTATTGTGACTAAACCATCTTCCTTTGAGGAAGCAGTGCAGGACCCCACTTGGGTTGATGCTATGGTAGAGGAGTATGACTCCATTGTCAAAAACAGTGTATGGGAAATTGTCCCAAGACCGATCAACAAATCAGTGGTAGGTTCAAGATGGATCTACAAGGTAAAGCAAGTTGTTGATGGGAGTGTGGAGAAATACAAGGCTAGGTTTGTGGCCTGGGGCTTCTCACAGATCGAGGGGATAGATTATGATGAGACATTTGCACCTGTTGCAAGGTACTCTTCCATAAGATCCATCCTTGCACTCTCAGCACAGATGGGTTGACGCATTCATCAGATGGATGTAAAAACTACGTTCCTCAACGGGATCATTGAGGAAGAAGTGTACATTGAACAGCCAGAAGGTTTTGAGACCTTTGACAGAGAGTCGCATGTGTGCAGACTAAAGAGAGCATTGTATGGGTTGAAGTAAGCACCCCGTGCTTGGTACACTCAGATAGACAGCTATTTCACCAGATTGGGCTTCACCAAAAGTGAAGCGGATGCAAACCTATACCAAATTGTGGTGGAGGGTAAGCTCTTAATCATTGTGCTTTATGTTGATGATTTAATGCTAACTGGTGATGAGAAGTTGATACACTCATGCAAGGATGACCTTGCAAAGGAGTTCGAGATGAAGGATTTGGGCCTTCTTCATTATTTCCTTGGATTGGAAATATGGCAGCGAGATGGTGAACTTTTTGTGTCTCAAGGAAAGTATGCAAGGGAGATACTGGGTAAGTTTCACATGGAGGGTTGCAAACCCATGGTTACTCCTCTTCCAGGAAACTGGAGGAAAGAGGATGATTCTTCTAGAGAGGTAGTGGATGCTACTATCTATCGACACTTAGTGGGTTCGCTAATGTATTTAGTGAACACGAGACCGGACATTTGCTATGCGGTTAACCAGCCAAGTCAAGCAATGGTTAAGCCTACCAAACTCTTTTGGAAGGCGGGTAAGCATGTCCTGAGATATCTAAAGGGCACATCTGAGTATGGATTATGGTACAGATAGACAGATGAGGTGAATTTGCATGGCTTCATGGATGCAGATTGGGCGGGCAACCCAATGGATAGAAAAAGCACATCAGGGGGGATCTTTAGTATCGGATCTACAGTCGTTTCTTGGTACAACAGGAAACAAATATCCGTGGCACTTAGTTCAGTGGAAGCGGAATACATGGCAGTGATTCAAGCTACATGTGAAGCTATCTGGATGAGAAAGATCTTGGTTGGTTTGTTTGGTTCTCATTTAGATCTGACAGTGATTTATTGTGATAATCAGAGTTGCATTAAACTCTCGATTAATCCTGTGTTTCATGATAGATCTAAGCATATAGATATTTTGTATCATCATCTCAGAGATTGTGTGCAACGAAAGATGATGTTTCTTCAATACATTTCTATGGAAGATCAGGATGCAGACATTCTTACGAAGGCACTCACCAGGAGAAAATTCGAATACCATAGAGACGAGATTGGGGTGAAGGATAATCCCTTTCTTGTTGAGAGGGAGTGTTGAAAAGTCAACAAGAAACATGTGTCTAATTTATTTTTCCCTTAAATAGATTAGACAATAAATATTAATCTATTATTTCATTCATAACTAAGTGAGTTGGATTTGTAACAGAACTATAAGTGTAGTTAAGTGAGTTAAGATCAGTTGTGCTAGTTGTAACTAAACCTGCACTAGTGAGAGTTCAGTGAATTAATTATTCATTACTTCACAATCAATGAACTCAAATGCAACTAAAGATTCACCACGGTTAACTACATGCATGTCAAATCCATTGGAGACCCAATTGAGATAACAAGTGAAAGGGACAGTTTGGCTATCAGTTGTGATTTGATCACACATGCAGTGGATATGCTTATGAGCATGTGCAAACTAGGTAATTCATATGATCATTGCGAGAATTCGAATTGCAGAGATTGTGCAGAGGATGCAGGTTGTCTGGACATGGAGAATTGGCACATGTATTTGTTGATTTGTGTATGACAGTGTAAGACGATTGTATTGTACTGACAGCTCTTGGATTAGAGTTTTGTATGAGATTGTTTCATGATTCATGATATACATAATATATGATAGTGGGGTTTTTAGCTTAACGCTTTCCCGGTAAAACTTTTGTGTTATGTGTTATTGAAATTTCACTTTGTGGTCGTGGTTTAATTTTTCGCAAGAATAATAGTAGAAGCGATTATATATTTAACAGTGGCGTATAATTGTTAGATCAGGAGAATCGCAGGAATACTTAATTTGTATTGAAATTTCTACACTTTATTTCACACATCAATGATAAGGTAGGAATATGAAATATAAACACTAAGTTTCTCCCCTTCCCTAATGCATGTGGGACTAAGAAAGGTGGAATCAAATCAAGGGACAAGATTTACCCATGAACCAGATCAACGACTCTTGAGCAATGAACTTCCTGAGCTCATATCTTGAGTTCCTAATGTTCGTTTTGGGAAAACGATACCTCGTTGGCAAGGTAACTTGACAAGGAAGAGAATGGGAAAAGCTTCAATGGTTGAATCTCGCCATTATATTTCCAAAAATTAAAATAAAATTCAACTCTTTTTTCATGACTTGTTGGGAAATCTATTTGGAACCTCGACTTCTCGAGGCTATAAGTTGAGATCCAAACCTCCAAATTTCACTCAAGATGACTCATTGGAAATATGGAATAATGAATATTGTTTATAGAATGGTTTCCATGTCTGAGAAGTCACTTATCATGGTCAGAAAATTAAAATCCAATCCACTTTTTTCAGAAAGTCAACTTCAAGTTTTCGAAATAAAAGTTTATTAAATAACTTTTATGAAAGGGAGAAGTGGGTCCCACTTGGAGGAAAAAATTTCAATGACCTAATTCATTAATAAGTATTTAATCAATCATTAATTTAAAATATCTTCTCTTCATTCCAAAAAGAAAAATCATGTGGGAAACTTCTAGAAGAACATAAACCCTAACTACTAGGGACAAGCATTTCAAAGAAGCATTAGGAGTAGATTTAAAAAGAAGGAGAACACCATCAAAGAGGGGATATCATCATAATAGCATTGTCCAATCTTTAGTACGCAACCAAATTTCTCATCTACAAATACAGATCTCCATTTTCTTACTTCTTATTCTGCTGCATTATTTCTCTCAGGGCTTCGTGTTTGCATGTTTGATACTAAGCATAAGGTCGAGTTTTTGAGTGTTTTTATTTTATTTTTCTAGGCCTCTACCTAAAAGATCAATAGGAGTATTTTATAGCCATATATATGACTGATAATGTAAACGAGGGTTGTCTAATTGATTCATGGAGGTTTCGTTATTGCGTTTGGTGGGATTATTTCTAAGCATCAGTCAATTGGTTTACTGAAATGATTCGTAATGTGAAATATATTTTATGGATTAAACTCCCCAAAGAACTGTTTTAGGGCCTAAATTTAATGATTTCTCAGACTTTGAGATTCCTGAGTATGATATTTTTGGAGTGTGTTCACCATATTCTTTTTCAATTTTAAATGCAATACTTATTTAAAGTTCTCTAAAATGATCAACCCCATTTCACTCCATTTCCTTGTGAAAAAATAGGTTGCATCTTCTTCTTCCATGTGTTTCAAAGGGATGTTATAATGAAGTTGAGCATATATTTATTTTGATATTGAAGCCTTTTTTGTCTTTTTTATTCTTAAGAAGTTGCTTGGTCCATTTCCAAGCAAATGTTGCACTTAAGGATAAACTTTGGTTATCAAGAACCTTCTTATATAAAAACTAAAATAATAAAGGATTTGGGGTTTATTGTTTAGCATTATCCCATTTGAAAATCCATTCCAAGAACATCAGCTACATCTTTTATATGAACATAGAGGAGTACCACCTCTTTAAAAATGCAGGGGGATTTATCCTGGTGGGGTTGTTGCTGAGATTTTGAACAATCTGAACTTCAACAAGGGGATAGAGCTATGCTCATAAAATTTTCACCCCTAAAAGTGTCATTCAACGTCTCAAAATGGATCTTGAAGGTTCCAAACCCTTAATCTCTGAGACTTGCCAATAAAATGGGCCTTGCAAGACAATTCCTCCAATTTTTCCACCTAGAAAGCACTAATATAGATGAAAAATTATATAATGATCCACTATGGATCACTTACTCATCAAGCAAATTCTTGCACTAGTATAATTATGGTTCAAGCAAGAGGGGAAATATGAAGGGTGATGATGTACACAAGGGGGTTAAGAAGGTCTACGACTCTAGCCTGGGCATTCATGATGGCACTCAACATGGATGTGAGATAGAGATAGATACCTTGAGATAGATTTTTTATTGGATGGAAATGATATAGGGTAGACTTGCCCTACCAAAATAGGTTTCTTGGCATCAATTTTGGGCTCTCATAGATAAGAGTAGGGACCTCATCCAACTGCTTTTGGGAGATTTGTTGAAAATGTCATTCAAGCAGTCTTTTGGGGAGGTAAAGATGGTGGGAAAATGACATTTGGAGCAAGGAGAATGCAACCACAACAAATGTCAGGACACCTAGGAAATGCAGAGCATAGCTAGTGGTAAAGGAAGCAACAACAACCTACCATAAGATATTTTATGATGAGGTTAAAAGGGTAGTGGAGACAATTGAATGTAGGGTGAATGAATAGAGAGGTGTGGCTTCTAGTGCATAGGTGGGTGAAGGGATCTCTGGATGGATTTTGGACACTGGATTTTTGAGAACTAGTGAAACCAAATTCTTAAAATTGATGTAAATATACTAGTACATAATGACTTTCATAGCCATGATAGTAAATGTATGAGGTGCACAACAAAATGAGGTCCTCAACAAATTGAATTAGCTAGAAAGGAAACTAGATCATATAGATCATAAATAATAATCTCATCCATGAAATTTGGGGGTCATAGGAAAGAAGTGAGGAATAGGAAGAGGAAGAGTAGTGTGGGAGGATAAAGGAAGAGAAGTTGGGCAATGAGGAGGTAGTCCAATCTAAGCTAGCTTCTAGGACTAATCTAGAGGAGGACATCCCTCCAATCTTCATCAATGTTGACTCAAACTCTAATGATTATTCCTAGTCACTATAGGTCTTCATTTTTTCATAAGGTTATATTATTTTTTATATATATACAATCATATTTGTCATAAACAATTCTACTCTGTTTCAAATTATTAATATTTGTGAATCTTTATTATTTATCACACTTGGTAACATCTTAAAATTTGTAATATTCTAACAATTTTAATATTTTATTTTCATAAAAAATAGGCTATAATCTATTTTATCTATAACTCTTTTATATTATATTAATA
>ML777376.1:968926-997716 GCA_009831015.1 Picea engelmannii | reverse complement strand
ACCTGACCATGGCGCAGAATCGCATGAAACAACAAGCAGATCAACATCGTAGTGAAAGAAGTTTTGAAGTAGGGGATTAGGTGTTTTTAAGACTACAACCATACAAACAGATGTCCCTCAAGCAAGCCAAGAAGGATAATAAACTATCATCAAAGTACTATGGGCCTTATAAGGTGTTGCAAAAGATTGGTACTATGGCATACAAATTAGAGCTGCCTGGATCTTCACAAGTACACCCAGTTTTCCATGTTTCATGCTTAAAGAAGGTTATAGGTGACAAGATCCCAGTTCAAACTATACTGCCAGAACTTGACGAGGAAGGAAAAATCATATTGGAGCCTGAAGCCATCACAGACACAAGAATTCGCCAGCTAAGGAATAGATCCATTTCAGAGTATCTCATTAAATGGAGGAAACTATCGGTTGAAGATTCCACTTGGGAAGATGAGTCTTTTATACAGAAGCATCCAGAGTTACTCAAGCGTTGTGGACAACACTTGTCTCAAGGGGAGGGGCATGTTAAGGCCTAATGTTGGCCCATTACCCCTTAATTGGGGCATATTAGATTAGTAATGTTATTTTATTTATGTAGGCTTCAGGCCATTAGTTGTAATTTAGATTAGTAATGTTATTTTAATTATGTCGGCTTTAGGCCATTATTTGTAATTATACCTCCTAGTCTCCTATATATACCAAGGAGACATTTTCATTTTGAATCATCTTGTGCTTGAACATTTAAGTGGGGTAAAAGGAGGTTGCCCCCTCGAAGAGGCTTATTATCTGAAATTATCTCTTTTTCAAGGCGTTGAGTACTTTTCCTGAGGTTTTTCTATGCTATATTGTTGTTTGGTTCTTAACATGCAGATGTTGTAGAAAAGTGGTTGAATCTACTAGAAGGGTATTTTTTAGTCCATAACTTTTCAAATAGAGAAAAGATTACTTTTGCGCTCCTCAAATCCATTCCCCATGTCAAAGATTGGTGGAAAACTATCTATGAGCAAAAGGAAATAGAGGAACCCTCATTATTTATAGTCATGGCCACCTCAGAATCCTTCAGGGATGATATTAAGGAACAATACTACCCTATCGAAATTTATGACGACTTGTATACCAAATGGACCACACTACGCCAAGAAAGAGACCAAGCAAGGCCAAAGTTCACAAATATCTTCCATACCTTGCACACCAAGCTGGGTATCAAAGATTCAGAGTGACATATGGTGCTCAAATATTGTGGTGCTTTGCATAGATACATCCAGACTGAGATGGAATTTCTGGACATCTCGTCCTCGGGCGCGACCTACCCATATGTCGTCAAAATTGAGAAAAAGCTCAAACAAAATACACGGCAATTTGGGCCTCAAAACCCCTCATAGAAAAAGCTAGGAAAGGGTGGACCCAACCCACACAACAAAGGACAGAGAAAACATGGATAGTATCAAGACAACCATTCCAAGCTACAAGCAAATAAGGACACTGGAAAGACAAAGAAAGATACTGGGAAGTGGTGTGGCTTCCATAAGATCCCTTGGCATAACACTGATGATTGTCACTCAAAGCAGTCATTGATGGCCGAAGTGAAAGCCTTTGAATCAGATGCGGGTTCTGACTCTAAGTCAGAACCAGAAAGGGGAATACGGATCATTGATGCGGAACCCAATGCCATCGTTGCTACCACTAAGCTCCATCGTGGTGAACCAGACAACCTAGAAGAAGGACAGTGCCTCTTCCATTCACATATGTGGGTAAAAGGCACCCCGTTTCACTTCATCATTAATAGCGGTAGCCAAAAGAACCTCATCTTAGTAGAGGTCATTAAGCAATTGGCTCTGTCGACAACGTCGCACCTACAACCCTACACTATTGGCTGGCTTCACCAAGGAACTGATCTTCATGTCAGCCAATAGTGTCGACTGTCATAAGGCATCAAGCCCTTCAAAGACGAGGAATTGTGTGATTTTGCTTCTCTCGAAGTTTTTAATGTTATTTTTGGCCAACCTTATTTATGGAAACATCATATTGTATATGAGTCTAGGCCTCGTAGTGTTATTATTACTTTGAACAGGATACCCGAGGTAATCCGTCATAGTGTTATTTCCTTGATCTATGCCAAACAATGCAGGAAGGTCATCTCTCAGACCGGGAAATTTTTCTTCTTCGTGATTCACTCTCAAAGTGAGCGAAAAATCACAACCACATCCTCTATGACCAATCTCTCTGCACAACAGAAGTAAGTGGATAAGTTCATAGAAGAATACTTATATATCTTCTCCTCTCCTACCAAGGCACCTATGCACTGTCATCTCAAGCATCCCATCAATCTAACCCCAAGTGCATCGCTACCCAATGGGCCAATCTATCACCGCTCTCTGTTAGAAAACAAGGAGATCAAGAGGCATATCCAAGAACTGCTCCACAAGGAGCACATCTGTCCCATCTCATTGCCTTGTGGGAGCCCAATCGGGCTGGTGCAAAATAAAGACAGGACCTGGTGACTTTGTATTGATTATCGGGCCCTAAATAAAATCACAATCCAAAACTGGTACCCTATTCCTTGAATTGACGACCTCTTTGATCAGCTCATGGGGCCAAATACTTCAGTAAGATTGATCTAAAGTTTGGATACCACCAGGTCCCAATAGAACAGACAAATGTATGGAAGACTGCATTCAATTCAAAAGAAGGTCTTTTTGAATGGTTGGTCATGCCCTTTGGTTTGACAAATGCTCCAGCAAATTTTATGAGGATGATGGAAAATATCCTACGAAATTTCACCAATACTTTTGTAGTGGTGTGTCTAGATGACATCCTCATCTACAGTAAGACTTGGGAAGAACACCTGCAGCATATTCAGCAGGTTCTGTACACCCTGCGGCAGCACAAACTATATGCAAACTTGGAAAAATGATCCTTCATCATGGACAAGGTCCATTACTTCAGCTACATCGTTGATCAACATGGTGTGCATGTGGATCCAGCCAATATCTAGGTCATTTGTGACTGGCCAGACCCAACCACACTCAATGAACTTCGAAGCTTCTTGGGCCTCGTCAATTTCTATCACAGGTTCGTGCTGGGATTCTCTCATATCACATGGGACCTCAACCAAGTAACCAGAGGGAAAAATTTGTGTGGGTCCTATCCCAACAACAAGCCTTCGATGACTTGAATAAGCATTTGTGCTCATCCCCGATACTTTCATTACTGGACCTGCAGCATCCCTTTAAGATCGAGACAGATGCTTCAGACTATGTTGTGGGCATCGTTCTCACTCAACACGACCACCCCGTGGCATATCATAGTGAGACACTATCAGATGTTGTTCGTAAGTACCCTAATTAAGACAAATAAATGTACTCCATTGTGAAAGCCTACCACCAGTGGAGACATTGCATTCTTGGGAAGGAGACAGTCATCCACACTTATCACAAGCCACTACAGTTCATGCAAAACCAAGGAAAATTGCAGAATGACTACCATAAAAAGGGGTCAACATACTTACGACAGTTCCACCTCAACATCAATTATAAAATAGGAAGTACCAACTGAGTTACTAACTACCACAGCCGACCTCCAGTCGTGGAACTAACCACGATGCTAAACTCTTGCGGCCACGAGACCTTTGGATGGCCCCATCTCTACGAGACAAACCCTGACTTCTCCACCACCTACCAAATGTTGTGTGACAAATTAGTGGCCACTAATTTCCATCTTCAAGACGGGTTGTTGTGTCTTCTGGGTCATCTCTACATTTCATCAAGCGAGTGTGCGAAGCTGATTTGGGAAGCTCACTACAGTCAGGTGGTAGGACACTTTGGCATCGAAAAGACAGTGGCAGTGCTGTAGAAACATTTCTATTGGTCAAAACTTCGACAGGATGTCTACAAGTATATCAGGTCCTGCACCGCCTGCGCTATTGCCAAACCGACTACTAAGAAATAGGGAATGTGCACCCCTATGCCTACTCCTAACAGGCTGTAATAATCCATATTAATGGACTACATGTCGGGCCTCCCATCCACCAAGAGGGGAAATGAATGTGTTTTTGTGGTTGTTGATGGCTTTTCCAAGATGGTGATTCTAGTCACCTGCAAGAAGAACATCACAGCAGAAGACATTGCCAAACTCTTCTTTGAATGAGTATGGGTACATTTTGGGATCCCAAAAACTATTATCTGAGACCGTGACAATCATTTCCTCGGCTCATTCTGGTCGAGCCTCTGGTCACTGCTTGATACCAAGCTCACCAAATCCACTATCGTCTACCCCCAGAAAGATGGCCAAACTGAGGTCGTCAATCAGATGGTCGTACATATCCTGCGCATGTATAATTAAAAACACCCTCACACATGGGATGAGAATCTTCCCTATGTCCAACATAGCTACAACCGAGACCTGCATAGCTCAACTGGCCACAGCCCCTTTTAGGTGGGGTTGTGATTCCAACCATTGGGCCCCATGGATGTTGCACTTCCCCTGGCGACCACCTCGTTCGAATCATCCCCTACTCCACTAGAAGTTGACAAAGCCACCCCGTTCATTGAGCGGATATAGAACATCCTCCAATAGGTTCAGGATATTCTATAGAATTCTAATGCCAAGTACAAGCAGTGCCATGACCAACATTGGGTGCCACATAAGTTTCAGATGGGCAACAAATATTGGTTGCATTTGTAGAAAGAACACCTTACAGGGCCCAATCGAAAACTTTGCCCACTCTGTTATGGGTTGTACACCATCACCATGGTTGTGGCTAACAATGCTTTTGAGCTCAACATTCCCCCCTTCCTTGGTCTGCATCCAGTCTTCAACGAGGCTCTCCTTCAGCCATATTTCCCACCATTATTGGACAGCTTAGATATAGAAAAGCATTTGATACCAACAGATCTCAACCCTGACTGCATGCAACAAGAATCCAATGATCAGATTGTGGACACACAGATCAAGGGCACTCGAAAGCAAAGGATCTAGCTTTATCGAGTAGTCAAAGCAGGGCAGCTCTTGCACCAAGGCAAGTGGCTCACTCGGGACCAAATTCAGCATAAATTTCTCATTTGATGGGGGAAATCAATGTAATGGAGACCATTTCTTCCTAAGGAGGGAGGATTGATTTAGGTGGATATCAGTGGCCACCCACCTATTCCACTGCCTCAAAAAACAGTTTTCCACCTTGGCAGTTTTTCGGGTTCAAAACTTTTGTGGTTGTTCAGAACCTCATTGTAACCATCTTCTTGCGAATGAGCGCAGTCGTCACATCTCTTTTGAGAGATAATCCGCCACCATTCCAGCAAGCTTGTTTTCCGCTGCATTTTATAGTTTTAGCTTATTTCCTTATTGAATAGAAAACCAGTTTTACTGTGTCTCTGTTATTTTGTGTTAAGAATATTTTAATAATATATATTCATTTCATTCTTCTCATTAAATCCATATCAGTGGTATTAGAGCGGTATTTTCCTTGTCGTCTTAATGCATGTCCCCAACGAGGTTAGGGTACAAAGAATTAGGTCTCGAGCTTGCTTCTCTTGAGGACAAAATATCTTGCACGCCCAAGCGACCTCTCATGGCAGGAGAAAAGAAAGATGACGGGACAGGATATCCTTTCAAAATTTTGCTTGAGGAATCCCTCGCACAATAGAGAAATGAGATGATGGATAGTTTCACGCAAATCCTTTGGTGGCTACTAACAGGTGATGCATATTCTTCGAGCGAAGGCACCGCCCCCTTAAAAGTACAAATCAACATAGATATTCTATATTTAAAGGTCAGATAGATGCATATGTTGTAGACAAGTGGTTGAATCTACTGGAAGGGTATTTTTCTATCAATAACTTTTAGAATAGAGAAAAGATTACTTTTGCACTCCTCAAAGACGTTCCCTATGTCAAATATTCGTGGGAAATTATCTGTGAGCAAAAGGAAATAGAGGAACCCTCATTATTTACAGTCACGACCACCTGGGAATCCTTCAAGGATGCTATTAAGGAACAATACTACCCCGTCAAAAGTTATGACAACTTGTGTACCAAATGGACCACAGTGTGCCAAGAAAGAGACCAAGCAGTGACAGAGTTCACCAATATCTTCCATACCTTGTGCACCAAGCTGGGTATCAAAGATTCAATGTCACATCTGGTGCTCAAGTATTTCAGTGCTCTGCATAGATACATCTAAACCGAAATGGAATTTATGTACATCTCATCCTTGGGCGAGGCCTACCAATATGTCGTCAAAATCGAGCAGAAGCTCAAACAAAGATGTGGAAATTTGGGCCTGGGAACCCCTCACAGCAAAATCCAGGAAAAGGCAGCCCCAACCCAGAAAAAAAAAGGATGGATCAAAGATGGACAATATCAATACAACCAGTCCAAGATGCAAGCAATGAAGGACACCGGAAAGACAAAGAAAGATATCGGGAAGTGGTGCGACTTCCATAAGAGCCCTTAGCATAACACTGATGATTGTCTCTCAAAGCAGTTGTCGTTGGCTGAAGTGAAAGCCTCTGAATCAGATGTTGGTTCTGACTCTGATTCAAAACCAGAAAGGGGAAGACAGATCATTGACGTGGAACCCAGTGCCATCGTTTCTACTACCAAGCTCAAGCTTGGTGAACCAGACGAAACAGAAGAAGGAGAGAACCTCTTCCATTCATAGATGTGGGTAAGAGGCACCCCACTACACTTCATCGTTGATAGCGGTAGCTAGAAGAACCTCATCTCAGTATAGGTCATCAAGCGGTTGGCTCTGTTGACAACACCGCACCCACAACCCTACACCATTAGATGGGCCCGCCAAGGAAGTGATCTTCGCGTCAGCCAACAATGTCTACTGTCGTACAGCATCAAGCCCTTCCAAGACGAGCCATTGTGTGATGTTTCTCCTCTCGAAGTTTGTAATGTTCTTTTGGGCCAACCTTATTTATGGAAATGTCATGTTGTATATGAGTCTAAGACTCATAGCATTATTATTACTTTGAACAGGAAATTGTGTAGGATACCCAAGGTAGTCCCTCCTAGTGTTATTTCCTTGATCTCTACCAAGCAATGTAGGAAGGTAATCTCTCAGACCGGGAGATTTTTCTTCTTTGTGATTCTCTCTCAGAGTGAGAGAAATATAGCAGCCACACCCAGGGCCTCTATGACCGATCTCTCCACATAACAAAAGAAAATGGATAAAGTCATTGAAGAATACTCAAATATATTCTTCTCTCCTACCAGTGTACCTCTACACTATCAAGTCAAGCATCCCATCCATTTGACCCCAGGCGGACCGCTACCCAATGGGCTAGTCTATCACCCCTATCTATTAGAAAATGAGGAGATCAAGAGGTAGATCCAAGAACTGCTCCACAAAGGGAACATCTGTCCTAGATCATCGCCTTGTGGGAGCCCAATCGTGTTGGTGCAGAAGAAAGGTGGGAACTGGTGACTCTGCATTGATTACTGGGCACTGATTACTAGGCATGTATGGAAGACTGCCTTCAAGTCAAAAGAAGGTCTTTTTGAATGGTTGGTCATGCCCTTTGGTTTGACAAATGCTCCAACAAATTTTATGAGGATGATGGACAATATCCTATGACCTTTCACCAATAATTTTGTAGTGGTGTATCTGGATGACATCCTCATCTACAACAAGACTTGGGATGAACACTTGTAGCATATTCAGCAGGTTCTGCACACCCTGTGGCAGCACAAACTATATGAAAACTTGGGAAAATGTTCATCCGACATGGACAAGGTCCATTACTTAGGCTACATAGTTGATCAGCATGGTGTGCATGTGGATCCATCCAAGATCCAGGTCATCCGTGACTGGCCAACCCCAACCACAGTCATTAAACTTCGGATCTTCTTGGGCCTCGCCAATTTCTATCGCAGGTTTGTGCTGGGATTCTCTCATATCGCATGGGCCCTCATCCAAGTAACTAGGGATGGAGGTAAGGAAAAATTTGTGTGGGGTATGTCCCAACAACAAGCCTGCGGTGACTTGAAGAAGTGTTTGTGCTCATCCCCGGTACTTTCATTACCGAACCTGCAACATCCCTTTGAGATCGAGACAGATGCTTCAGACTATGTTGTGGGCATCGTTCTCACTCATTACAGCCACCCCGTGGAATATCATAGTCAGACACTATCATATGTTGTCCATAAGTACCCTACTTACAACAAATAAATGTACTCCATTGTGCAAGCCTGCCACTAGTGGATTCATTACATTCTTGGGAAGGAGACAATCATCCACACTGATCACAAGCCACTACAGTTCATTCAAACCCAAGGAAAATTATAGAATGACCACCATCATAAGTGGTCAACATACTTACAGTAGTTCCACCTCAACATCAAGTATAAAACAGGAAGTACCAACCAAGTTGTTGACTGTCTCAGCTGACCTCCAGTCGTGGCACTCACCACGGTTCTAGACTCTTGCAGTTGTTGTTCCTAAGATTATCCTCAAGGCTCAAAGAATAATGTTAGGCATCATGAATATAAAAGAATGTTTTGAAAGGTGTTTTTTCTTCCATTACTTATATAAGAATTAATCCTCAAATGAATTTAATGACAGAACAGGACAAAGGCAGTATTTTGTCGTCTGAGTCGATTTATAAAATCAAGTGATGTGAGGGAAACTTACAAAACTATTAAACAAAATGAGGCATCAATGCAAGATGAATCTTACCTTGTTCACAGTAGAAGAAAATAAAGAATGCACCCTTGAAAGGATATCAGATACAGTAATCCAAGTAGCTCATAGGTCTTGTATTTACTTATAGCAAACACAGAGGAAAAACTGCTTGCTTATCAAACAACCGATAAAGTGTGACTATCGTAGTAGTAGTACTAAATTGCAACCACTCACTTATCAAGAAATGACATAAAGAAAGATAAATGTATGAGGTATACGAGAAACACATAACCCAAATTGTACAAAAATTGGAATCTCTGTCTACACTTGCATTAATTCTCACAAAAGGAGAGTTCTCTCTATTACATTCGGCAAGAAGCAACCTTTGTTAAGTCTTCAAACTATGTATTTATACAAAAATGATCTCAGTCATAAGCGGTTGGAATTCTCATAATTCCAAAACGTAAATATTACAATATGTAAATTTTGGAGGGTTTCATTTGCATTCTCTTTGTCTCTTCGCCTGCTGGCAATGGCTTTTCTTCTTCTTGTCTTACAGCTCGGAAACAGCTGGCCTCTAATCATGACCTAGGTAAATAGTATGCACACGTTGTCTCATTTACTTCCAAATGTGTTGGCTCTCCCTTGCTCGACACACTGAACACATCTGCCTACGAACTGCACCACTAACTTGGAAGGCTTTGTTGTGTCATTCGCCTCAAAAGTATATAACTTCTTTTCTATGTGAGGTGGCTTGTCCTCCATTCTCCTGGCTTCTAAAGATATAGACTGTAGTCATAAACTAGGATCGACTATCCACTTATTAATCTGGATAATGTCAATTTATTTCAATTGCAGGATTGCAGCCCGGGCTTCTTCCATGCTTGTCTTGGAATTAAGTTGATTTTTTTCTATATCAATTTTCCCCAGGGCTTCAGAGATACTATCTCTTTCAATGTCCAGTGACTCTTTGTTGAGTGAAGAAAATGCTTCTTCACAAGCTTTCGTCCTTCCCTAGATAACCTTTTACTTTCAACTAGATTGGCCTCCCAGGTTTTCAGTATTATATCGCCTCGAGTTTGCTCTGAAAGAGACAATCTAGTGACCCTGGCTACTTCATCCTTTGTTGTTGATAAAATGGCCTCTTGGATTGTAGCTCAAGTTGCAGTGGCCTCTTTATCCTTTATGTAGATGTTATTTAAATAATGGTATGTCACCCGATAATAGTTTTGAACAGCTTCTACTTTAGTAAAAAGGTTTTCCTGGGTTGATTCTAGCTTCTCGTGCACCTCCAATGCTTGGGCTTGGAAAACCGCCATACCCACTACCATGTTCTCGGTCAAGTTTATTTTAGCCTGCAGTCATTTGACCAACTCTCCCTGTTGAATGGTCAGTTCTCCTTTTGTTTCATTTCTCTTTTTACTATAGCCCTCCTCTTCTTGCTGAAGAAGAAGTCAGAAGTGGGCATTTCTTCAACCGAAATAGGAGTGAGATCCTCTATAAACATGACTTCAGCATTCGGGTTCCCCCTAATGGACTGTAAAGGTGTGACCGATTTGATAGGGTTTCCTATCTCGGTGGATGGTTGTTGCCCTATTGTGTTAGTAGCTAATTTGTCTGGTGTGGACAATGATTTTTCTTGCCCCTTTTTTATCAAAGCTTCAGCTTGAGCTTTAGTCTGATCATCTGGCAGATTTTTCAATGCAGTATCCCCCTTCTGTGTCAAAACCTCAGTTTTTTCTGAATTTCCTTGAACATCATGTTCACTAGAGCTCCATGTTTCTAAACTTTGGGTCACAATTTCTTGTATAGATGGAGATGTTGGGGCTTCTCCCTATAAGACTTTAGGCAGACTATTTCTTTGGTGTCTTTGAAAATTATAGAAATCGACTAATTTGTCTCGAGCCAGAGTTTGGACTCAGCTCAACACTTCCTGATAAGATCTTGCTCCTCGGAATATCTCATCCTGTGGGGAATCTTCATGCTTGTATCTCTTTAGATTGTAAAGAGCCATGTGATTTCCCACGATCTTCTAGAGATCATTTTTCTTGAATTCAATATTAACAAGCTTAATGTCTTCTAGGGCTGCGGCTTCTACTATTGAGTGATCGAAATCTAACAGTGAGAACATACCAACCTGCAAAGGAAAGGTGGGCCATTCTTTTTTTTTTTTTCCTTTAGTTCTTTACTGATTCCCCCTAGCACAGTTTGATGTGCTAGCTCTCAGCACACCAATCGATCTGGTAGAAACTTTGGTAAGGCATATGAAGGAACAGAACATCCAAAAACCCTGATGTAAAAGAAATGTTCCTCAATGTACTAATCCACTATTTTTTCCAGGTTGGTCACTATCTTATCTGAAATCCTAGGAGGTGTGCAACCGTATATAGCGATATGTATCGACACTGCCACATAGTTGCAGATTTCGTAGAAAAAATATTTTTCTTTATCCTCCCGCAGCTTGGAGTGATAGAAATGTATTGGTTTAGCGTTGGTCAGAGTCCAGCTCTAGCTCATCAAAGGAAATGGCGTCATAAAACAAATGACATCCATAATGTATGCCAACATGTAAAATGGGGCAGGTTCCCATTTGGCTTTCAATGACTGATATTATGTGCTTTCCCTGACTAAATTGTCTGATAATATTTTGGCCCAATCGAAGGAATACCCCTCTACTACTGCATGCATGATTGGTACTAATGAGGCAGCAGCATATACACCATGGTGTCTGCTCTAAGTTTCTCAGGATGTGAGCACTAATCCTTGATCAAATCAGGTAAGTTCTTTCCACATTGCACACATTCTTTTTTGTCGAAGTCCATTAGGAAAGTGGCATTATAAATGTAATTGGGAACTAGGGATAATTTGTACATTAGCTAGAAATGCTCTGGTCGAAAAGACCCAACTGCAACTTTTTGTGAATTGCAGATGCTTCTGGTCGAGATGTCAACGTTCTCCAGCGCCCAACCAATCATATCATTATAAGGCACAAGCCTTGGTCGCGCGGCTATTTTATGCATCTCTGATTGAGCAACATATTTGAGTCTCGTAGCCTGGGTTTCAGTCACCTCGTCACCCGATTCATCTGGGCAGTTGATCAATTCGTATTGTAGAATATCAAATACCTGCATCTAGGTTTTCACGGTATCTATGGTTCTAGGTGAAGTGTCTGAGAGGATGTTTGTGTTTGGGTTTGAGCTTTCACTAGACTCTTTGGCTATTTTACGTGGAGCCATGATATCACGAGCTCAGAACTCTGTTATCTATTACAGGAAGTGCGCAAACTTCTTATCTTGATCAAACTTGCTTTTTTGCGAGCTTGCTATTAGAATTCAAACTCCAATATCGTTATTCACCTTAATTGTATCGATTTTATAAATACCTTTACTAACGATGTATTCACTTTCCTTAATTAAAAGATTTAGGCAGTGATCCGTGATCTTATTTGGAATTATTTCCATAGATCTGTTATTAATGCCATTTAATGTTTGGTGGTTCATGATCAGGAGGTTGTATGGATGAAAGTTGAATTTGCCCGAACTACGATTCAACAAAAGATTAACATGAGATAAGAGTTTTTAGCCCCTTAACTAATCATGTTTAACGCTAATTCTTTTTGGCCTTTCGGACCTTGGGATATCCGATAATAGCTCGAGACATGATTTCTGAAACTCTAAATCACATAGGGATTAATTATTTGCTAATTGTCTTTAATCTTTAATTAACCTTGCTTAACGCTTAAGGCATTTCGGGAGTTCGGGCTTCGTGAATTTATAATATGATAGATGGCGAATGCCCGAACTCCGAAAGCGCAAAACTACCATTTGGTTTTTTTTCTTAATTGGGTTTTAGTATCTTTTTAGGTATTTATCATTTCATGTGTCAGCAAACTAACTTTATGGATGCTTCGATAGACCACTACTCGTAATGATGTGTCAAAGCTTAGGAAGGTATACGTGTATGATGACTAAGACCCTTTGAACATCTTTCGGATATCGGGACTTTGGAGTTGCTACATAGTGAAATGCCCAAAGTGAGAAACTCCAAAACCCGAAACTTCGAAGCAAGTTTCTAGAGGCTTGAACTTTTTAACATTCAGGCAGCTCTAAACGTTCGGGAAGAAGGTGTCGTTCGATCGATGAGAGAATTGGATTGACGATGAACTTTGTGTATTCCTTAAGGATAAAAGACAAAAATGATTCATTATTGAAGTTCGATTTTGAGATGAAGTGAAAATAAATAGGGTAAAGCTTTAGGCTTATAACTTTAAAAGTGTTCCAACATAGTACAATGGTGATTTGGGATCTGATTATTGCATGAAGTGTTTCAGGTAACGCTCGTTGATGGGGGCGTTGGTAAGAACCAAATATCAATATAGCATAGAAAAACCTCAGAATAAGTACTCAACACCTTGAAAAAGAGAGAAACTCAGATAATAAGCCTCTTCGAGGGGGAAACCTCCTTATGCCCACATAAATGTACAATTACAAGATGATTCAAAATGAAAATGTCTCCTTAGTATATATAGGAAACTAGGAGGTATAATTACAACTAATGGACTAAAGCTGACATAAATAAAATAACATTACTAATATAATATGCCCTAATTAAGGGGTAATGAGCCACTATTTATGGCTTAACATGCCCCTCCCCTTGAGACAAGTGTTTTCCGCAATGCTTGAGTAACTCTAGATGCTTCTGTATAAAAGACTCATCTTCCCAAGTGGAATCTTCAGCCGCTAGTTTCCTCCATTTAATGAGATACTCTGAAATGGATCTATTCCTTAGCTAGTGAATTCTTGTGTAAGTGATGGCTTCAGCATCCAATATGATTTTTCCTTCCTCGTCAAGTTCTGGCAATATAGTTTGAAATGGGATCTTGTCACCTATAACCTTTTTTAAGCATGAAACATGGAAAACTGGGTGTACTTGTGAAGATGCAGGCAACTCCAATTTGTATGCCATAGTACCAATCTTTTGCAACACCTTATAAGGGCCATAGTACTTTGGTGATAATTTATTATCCTTCTTGGCTTGCTTGAGGGACATCTGTTTGTATGGTTTCAGTCTTAAAAACACCCAATCCCCTACTTCAAAACTTCTTTCACTACGATGTTGATATGCTTGTTGTTTCATACGATTTTGTGCCATGGTCAGGTTGTCCTTTAATATTTGGAGAACTTGTTGTTGATGCTCGATGTGATCTTGCACTGCTTGAACCTTAGATTTTTCTTTTAGAGAAGAAGTGATGGAAGGAGGGTGGTATCCATAGAGTGCCATAAATGGTGTCATTTTTGTTGCAGTATGAAAGTAACTGTTATACCACCATTCTTCCAAGGGTAACCATTTGAACCATTGTGTTTGTTTATCAAAGACGAAGAAACAAAGGTAGCCTTCTAGACATTTGTTCACTATATTGGTTTGTCCATCAAATTGAGGATGATAGGATGAGTTATGAGCCAATTGAGTACCCAAACAAGAAAATAATTCTGTCCAGAAATGTCTAGTGAAGATGGGATCCCTGTCACTTACAATAATCTTTAGGCTCCCATGTAGCTTTTGAACTATCTCCATGAATGCGGTGGCAACTTTACTAGCTTTGAAGGGATGAGAGAGTGCACAAAAGTCTACGTACTTGGTCAGTCTATCAACAATCACCATGATGACACTCTTTGCTAATTTTTGGCCTTTCCAGGAGATCTCACTTGTATAGCGTGCCCCACACAAAACAAATGATATAAAATTCTGAAACTCGTACCAGAAATAGTACAAATTGTCCACTATCTAATGAAACTAGACTCACTCAATTTGGATACTCTAGGAAGAAGTTATGATTGTTTTACCTGGAACACCTTCTTGAGACTAGTCAATAGGACTAGTCAGATACCCTATCTTCCACAGGGTGTATATAAAAATTTAAGATGACCCAAAAGTTGAACTGTTTACTACAGATACCTTACTAATTTCTATGAATATCCTTCGTATTTCAGGGTCTGAAACGTTATAGAAAAATTTTTATAGTGAAAATTCTGCAATGACTCAGTTCAGGATGATTCTAGAACCCTATCTTGCACAGGTTGTATCTCCGAAATTTTATGGTCTCAAAAGATTAAATTTTAACCCAACGTACCTTTATCCATCTACTAAATATCCTCTAAGTCGTTCCTTCTGAAACATTGTAGAAAAAAAGTTATAGTGAAAATGCCAAGGTGTATCAGATGTAGCAGCGAAACCCCAAGACCTTGAGCTCTGATACCATATGTTAAGAACCAAATATCAATATAGCATAGAAAAACCTCAGAATAAGTTCTCAACACCTTGAAAAAAAGAGAAACATGGATAATAAGCCTCTTCGAGGGGGCAACCTCCTTATTCCCACATAAATGTACAATTACAAGATGATTCAAAATGAAAATGTCTCCTTGGTATATATAGGAGACTAGGAGGTATAATTACAACTAATAGACAAGCTAACATAAATAAAATAACATTACTAATATAATATGCCCTAATTAAGGGGTAATGAGCCACTATTTAGGGCTTAACAGGTGTTAAGGACTTTCTCGTCAAGGTTTCCTAGTAAGAATCAATTCTTTCCCTTGAAAGCTATGATCCTGAAAGGCCAACACCAAATGTGATCAAACTTGCCATGCTTTCCAGCATCTTATTTCCTAGCATCCCACTTCAAAACTAGGTCGTCTAGAAGAAATTCCCTATCTTTAGTTTTTTTATCAAACCGGGCTTTCATATTATCCTGATATCTCTGAATTTTCTCATCCACCTAAGCCCAATTTTGTTGGACTTCAACTAACTGGTTTATTCTTTTGGTAACATCATTTAGCTCTTCCTTCTCATCTTGTCAAAGCTTCATCATGGGCAGAGCGAGATTTATGGGGAGGACCACGTCAGTGTCGTACACCATTTGGAAAGGGGACATTCCGATTGATTTCTTAGTGACGATGTGATTTTCCCACAAAGCATATTTCAAATGAACATGCCAAGATTTCTTATTTTCAGTCAACACCTTTTTATTATGGTGATCAGGATATTATTCGATGACTCGGCTAATCTGTTTCCCTGAGAATAGTAGGTTTTGGAATGTCCTAGTACAATGTTGTACTTTTGATAAAAAACTAACCATCGCCATGAATTTAAAGGCTTGGGCATTATCCGTAACTATCTTCCAGGAACAGCCAAATCTTGATAAAATGTTTTCTTCTAAGAAATTGATCACCACTGAATCTGTAGCATTTCATGTCGGAATGGCCTCTACCCATTTAGTGAAATAGTTTGTGGCAGTTAGAATCCATTTATGTTGTGCACTAGAGTGTGGATGGATTTCTCCGATAAAATATAGACCCCATTATTGAAATGGAGCTTCTGTCTTGACTAGGATCAAGGGTAGTGTGAGAAGATTTTGCTTTCCTGAGAATAGTTGACAAGAATTACAGGCTCTGACTTTAGTATTCATGTATGTAAATAACTTCGGCCAATAGTATCCAACTCTCAGGATTTTATAGGTCGTTTCCCTCCAAGCATGGTGTCCTCCACACGCCCCTTCATGAAACTCATTTATAACATTCTCCATTTCGGATTCTATCAAACACCTTAATAAAAATCCTAGGGGATCCTTCCAATACATTTGGTTGTCAATGATGGAATATTTTACCACGTGCAGCTTCAATGTTCTTTCCTTAGAAGGAGTCATATCACTTGGGCACTGAAGAGTTAGGAGGTATGAAACTATGTCACCATACCAAGCAGAGGAAGAAATTTTTTCTTGGATCTGAGTTGTAGGTGTCTGATCATTGAATTATTCTATATCTGGAAGGTCTTTGTAAGATTGTAGATGATTTATCCTAAGTGCTCTGAAATTAGATTCAGCCAATAGCTTAGCCAGACCTTGACCTTTGACATGTTTAGATGGTTTTACCTCAAGATCGAATTCCTGAATCTTGGATAGTCATCGGCCCCTTCTTTCGTCACTATTAGGTTGAACCAATATATCTTTAACAGAGTTGGTTGGTACATAGGCAATTATTTTGGAATGCAGCACATAAGTCCCGAAATCTTTGAGGGCCTTTACCATAGCGTATGCTTGTTTTTCCATTATATCATATTTCAACTCAATGTTTGTAAGGCTTTTACTAAAAAATGTTATCAGCTGCTCGAAACCTTCATCATTCTTTTGTAAGAACACGACTGCAATAGTATGCTCGAATGCGAATGAAAATATCAAGAACTCTTTCATGTAGTCTGGGCTGGCCAACACCGGTGCTTCTCTTATTACCTTCTTTATGCTTTTTAAAGATGCTTTAGCTTCGGTTGTCCATTTGGTCTCATTGTCTTTTTTCAGCATATCTATAATCAATTTAACAATTTCAGCGAAATTTGGAATGAATCTTCTTAAAAAAAATATTTTTCCTAAAAAAGATTGAATCTCCTTTCTGTTTCGAGGAACATTGATTGTATCTATAGCTTCAACCATTTTTGGATCAATTTTGATTCCTTCTCTAGATACTATATGGCCTAAGAGTTTACCTTCTTGCATTGCAAAATGGTATTTCTTAGGGTTGAGTGACAAACTGAATTTTCTGCACTTTTCGAATGTTTGTTTGAGGTGTACCAAGTGCTCTGCATCTGAGTTAGAAAAAACAGTTAAATCATAGAGATAAATAACAACAAACTTATCTCTCTCACCGACAAAGGTTATGTCCATTGCTCGTTGAAAGGTGGCCCCAGCATTCATCAGACTGAATGGAATTTTTTCATACATGAAAGTACCCCATGGAGTGGTAAACACATTTTTTTCTTTGTCATCTTCGTGGACCGCAATTTGATTGTAACATGAAAAGCCATCAATCATAGACATTCGGTTAGCCACGAGCACTTTTTCCAGAACGTGATCCATTTTAGGGAGCGGATAATTGTCTTTAACGGATGATTTGTTTAGGTTCTTGAAATCCACGCAGATTCTAATTTCACCATTCTTCTTCCTGACTAGAACTAAGTTGGCTACCCACTCGGAATACCTGAGTGGAACAATAATCTTTGCATCAAGGATATTTTTTACCTCCCTTTCTATGATAGGCAGGAGTATAGGTTTTATCTGTCTAAGCTTCTATCTGAAGGGCTTGATGCCTTGCTTTAAAGATATTTTATGCTCGATGTCAGTGGTATAAAAAAAGAGAAAATGGCTTTAATTTTTTATTAGAAGCCAAACAACAGTGGTGGAACTAAGAAAAAACAAGCAACCAACGAAAAAGAAATATCCAATCAACACCCAAAATAATCTTTCAATGATGACAAAAATAACAAACTGACAAGACTAGTCTCTCCAAATGCACCTGGGCAACAATTTTCCAAGTAATGAGCAATTGAAAAAGACAATTAATCCCAACTTTTAAATCGATCATCAGCTCCCAACCAAACAAGCACTCGGATTTCAAAACCAGAGATTATATCCTTGTTAAGAAAAGGTCAAGAGGTAACAGTTGAGAAAAAATGAACAGGAAGAGCTTTCGATTTCCAAAGACTAATCATTCATGATATTCGAAGTCAAGAAACAATCAATCACTGGCCAAAAAGTTCTTTTCAAACACACATACAAATCTAGGCATCTGAGGATACAAAAAACCTTAATCCAAAAAAAAAAATTGCAAATGGGTTCGCAGGTTGGCAGTGGTGTACAATGCGAGAATCAATTATTCTTGCAGGCTAAACACAGGCAGAGTGCGAGAAGTTCGCACTGAATTGCAAAGCAGGGTGCGAACTATAGCGGTTCTCGCATGCTACAGAAGGGTGCAGTGCGAGAAGGCCTGAAACTAAGCAAAATTTGGAAAAAAGGGCAAAATTTTTTAAGCAACTTCTGGACCCAGGGAGTCTATAAGGGTCTCCTCAAGACTCAGAGATTGATGGAAATGAAAAATGGTAAGTTAAGAGCAAATGGTCAAGGAAAAAAAACCAAAAACCACCAAAAATGGGTTGCATCCCCAGTGGAGTGGCCAATTTTGTTATCGGACAAATCGGTAGGTGCAGACACTAACAGATCTCCCTAGATCCACCTGGATCTAGAACAAAACAGGACACGACATGACTCTTTCCCTAAGTTGTGATCATTGAATCTATTGATGAGAAGCAACAAGTGACATACCTTTGTATCGCTTCCTAGGTCTCTGTTGTTCCCGCTTCACTCTGGTGCTCTTATGAGGTCAAGACCAACCAACCAAAGTGAAGACGATAAAATATATTCAATATCAACCTATGAATATGATCAAGGATTTATGCAATAAAGTAAAAGTGACTTTACGGAAAAGGGACATGTCGTTGTATCATATTAAATGAAAGTAGAAGATACAACCTGATCGCCTTGATGTTGCAAGCTTCCTTTCAGTGACCCTTGGTTCCAACACACACACTTGCTCCATACTTGCATAAAGAAGATCCAAAACCTCTTGATAGACCAAATAGAACCTTCAAGCTTCTGTCCAAGCAGGGTTCTTCACACAATTCTTTCACCAATTCTTCATTCAATCTTGCTTAACCTTTTCCATGAGAAACCTTTCAATATATAAGATAAGGAGAGATGGTTACATGGATGAGGATGATCCCATCAAATCTGAGAAGTCAGTAGAATGACAACCATGCGAATGCCAACTCATTTTCTAGAAGATTCCCTTCTAGAAACCCCTGAGACCTCTTCTCCTTTCCAAGCTTAAAAACAGGTTCGCACCCTATCTATGGAGCAGCCTGCGCACAGTTCGCACCTTAAGTGTGGGTGGCCTGCGAGAATCAAGCATTCTCGTACCCTAGCACATAGGCAGCCTACGAACTCACTTTAAAAATGTGTTTTTGGAAAAAGACAGCAGTCATTTTTCTTAGGCAAAAAGTCCTTGTTGGGAACCTGAATACATCACCAGAGTGACCAAAATCATGTGTAACAGAATGCCTCCCAAAGTATGAGGCCGGAACTTGTGGAAGCCGAAATACTGTATAAACTGCGTGTGTGTGTCAGAAACCAAGAGCGCACCTAATCGAAAACCTGTGAACAACAAAGCATATACAGAATATAATACCAGTTCGAAGGTAGGCATTCCCATACTCAGATCACAAATAAATGAAATCATAAATGTAAGTCATGGCCACCAATCATACACCATGGATCCACGCCGTCAAAATGCTGCATAGCCCCCAAGAATACACTGTGAATCTATGCGAGAAGACTTAAATTAAGACGACATAGCCACATGACATACAAAGTGGATCTATGTGTCGATACAAATTATACATACTCCATCGCAGCCTGGATCAAAAAGATGAGATCCAAGGTCTTCAATCCCATCACCGAAAAGTATGAATCTAGCCATGTAATTACATGTGTTGAAGTTGAACATGGCAGAAACCACTTGATTGCTGGTCATTGATGAAAATTGTTAACAAGTGAGAGGGAAATCACCATTGATGTCAATGACCCCCAAGGTACCAAAGACAATCCGAACGAATGCTAATACATGAGTTGAAGTCGAGCATTCGGTGGAATCTCTCGATCAGGGATCAATGATGTGAACCCCTGTCGAAAGCGAAAAAAACTGTCATTAAGGCATGCAAGTTCTAAGGTACTAAATGATTTCTAAGTCTCATTTCCAGATAATGAGTTGAAGTCAACGGAACAAGACTTGTCACAGGAGGGCCTTGATGTATCCCCCATCAATGACACGAAATAAGTAATAGATTTTGAGGGTGAAACAGAGTATGAATACAGGTTGAAACGGACACAGGGAAGGCCGACATAGTAAGAATGGACAACTCCATATGGCTGACTCAATAGAGGGCTTTGATGAACTTCTCTTGAACATATGAACGACACGACCAAGGACTTGGCAGCATTGACTCAAAGATGACCCAGGATATGACCTTATAGCAAGTCGAATGAGAGACAAATGGACTTCCCAAACCGGTTTCAAATGATGAATAGGAGGTGTCATGTTCAAGAGCGACACTCACTGCCATTAATATGAATACAAAAACACATCCCTTTCCCAAAATTTCCCCCACCATTTCTGGCGAGTACCTCTTTATTTTTACGCAAGCTTAAGGAGGATAACATATGCTCATTGATGTAATATCATCCTTCAGACGAGTCCCTCGGAGTATATTTAATGAACCCTAGGAAGGAGTGGCTCGATCCCATTATGGGTCTATCGATGTTTGTTTAACGAGTCCATGGATAGAAAACTCGGGGGTTTTCATGTTTTAAGACTCTGAAAACACTTAAAGAGAACTCTCTCAGTTCCTTTTTCGTAAAATATTTCGACAAGACCAAAAAAGTGATAAACTATCGCCCATCGAACGTTCTGTTCAGATACTTTTACGAGCGTGAACAGAACAAGGTCACTCGGCCATCTTTTCATTTTTATGGAGCATGAAAAGAGCTTAAAGGATACTCCTTTGGGTTCGTCATTTTCGTGTTACCAAGATGAGTACAAAAAGACAACAAAAGTATACTCGGTTACGTTCTCATGTATTTTCGAGCGCGAGAACGAACGAAGACTGAGCTTGAGGTTTTTCTAAAAACCCTAAAAAGTAGTCGTATATGCGACAAAAAAGAAAAAACATTTGTACTCCTTCGTTTGAACATCAAAGTTGTCATATCTACAAAAAATCACACTCATAGGACTATTCGGCATTAGGTTTTATAAACAAAATAATATAAAAAATCAACAAAAATGGTAAAAAGTAAATAAATATGAGTAAAAAAAGGGCTTTTACCATTTCATTGTGATTTTGCCAAAAAAATTGCCCAATAGACCTCATTTTCCCCTAAATTTCTTTTCTCGATCGTGGAAGGCACAAGCGATCATTTGACAAACCGTCTCTACCAACGAGGTAAGCTCTTGATCTTCTACCTTTTCCATGGTTTATTTTTAGTTTTCATTGGCAATTTTTAGGGTTTTGGGTTCATTTTAGGGCCATAACTTGCGCCCAAGTGTTCTTGCAGGCTGGCCATGCCAGACCTGCGAGAATCCCTCACTGTGCTAAAGGGGCACCTGTGGGGGCTGAAAAATGAAATTTAAAGTTCTTTTTTTCTCAAATAAAAAATGTGCCAAATTTTGAAAAAGGTTGTTAACCCTTCTCTCCTGGCTCTTTTGCAGGTGTTTGATGATCACAATGTTGGAGTGGCAAGAAAGAGAACATGAGGAGTAGGATGCCATTGCTGGGAATGACCCGGGTACCATTGCTTCCCTCTGAGATTGTGGGATCTTGAAGTTATTCAGAATTCTGGGCATGAGGGCCCAACTCAGATTGTTGGAATACCTAGTTCATATGTGGGACGTGGACCAACAGTTGTTTCACGTGGGAGTCCACACGCTGACCTTAGATATTGAGAATATCTATTTTCTAACAGAGTTATCACGGCGTGGATACCATGCTACTTTGACTAGAAGCAGGGGCGGCAGACTCCCCATGAATGAGTATTGTCGTCAGTATTGTGTTCCTGAGGCAAAAAGGAGCAAGGGTAAGGTTGCTATTTGGGGGGTCCAAGACT
Source organism: Picea engelmannii (assembly GCA_009831015.1). Taxonomy (NCBI): domain Eukaryota; kingdom Viridiplantae; phylum Streptophyta; class Pinopsida; order Pinales; family Pinaceae; genus Picea; species Picea engelmannii. Next base: position 975,548 of record ML777376.1, on the reverse strand, counting down.
TGACCCTACAAACCATCTTGTTCACTATAGCACGCATGGCTGGAAGCGCAGCTCCACACATGGCTCTATAGAGCTACTTCCAATATGCCATAGAGTGTATAGAGCCTCGGGTCTTTAACTGGTCTAATGCAGTTCTCCATAGTATGAAGAGGCAATTGACGAAGTGCATAAGGGGAAACTTGAAGCAGTTTGGGTACAGGTCACTTTTGGTGTCCTTCTTCCTTGAGAGGGTTCTACTGCTGTGATTACAGGTTGACTGGGGTTTACTGGCCCCACGGGATCCGAGGATGCTGAGGTGGTGCACCCTCATGGCTCGTCACATAGCTGGGCCTATAATCAAGTACAATGATTCATTTTTCGACTAGTTAAGGCCCTAGATGTTGATGATTGATGACTACACATATGTTGGTTTGGATTTCCGAGGGGATCTAGATTTGGCCCTGCCTGAGGATGCTCAGTGGGGTGACCTAGGTAAGAAGTACACATTTTGTTCTTTTTAATTATTTTTGCAAGTTTTATTATATAAAATGTTTTTATGTTTTTCCAAGAACTAATCAAAAATCTCTTTTTGATGACACAGATGTGGGGCCATATCGCCCTCCAGGAACGTCTCCTACTCAACGGTGAGGAGAGGCGGCTCCAGTGGCACGATGGGATGCCGAAGACTACGAGGCAGTGGAGCAGAACTTGAAGGGGTTGACCGATGACATCCCAAATATGGATATTGGGGAGATCTCTAGACGTTATCAGCGCCATACTGTGGGTGTGTCAGAGTCTATTAGTCAACTGCTTCGTAGGGTGGCCTAGGTAGTTGTGTGTTATCATGAGCATCACCCATGACGCTATTTTGTAGAAGCTATGAGCTTCATATTTTGAGATTTTGGTCCTTGGACAGAAACTTTTTGTAAAAACTTTTGATCGTTATATACATATATACGGCTTATACCAGCTTATCTTGTGTTGTGTGATACATGTGATGTGATTGGTTTATAAATGAACCAAATGTCTATCTAATACATAGTTAGCTAATGCATCAGTCAATGTATTTAGACATCTAGGAATGTGTTGATATTCAATATAATCAAAATAACGTTTCGAGAGGCAAATTCGTAAATATACCCGTAATAAAGTAGGACTTCGAAGAGCATAGACATTACTTAGTTGTAATACTACTAGCTGTGAATCGAGTCATACAACCAAGTGGCAGATACCAAGTGAAATAGCATCAATCAACAATTCGATGATGATGCTATATTCTGCAATATTATTGGTCGCACGGCCGAGACACACACCTCATAGAGTGATAAGTTCGTTTGGAGGGGCGTAAATTGCCCAAGCAGCAGAAGCAAGGTTCTGAGTACTACGACTAGCGCCATCAGCAAAGCCAATGTGGGGTAGTGAAGACTCCGACATCTGGAAACCAAGCACAATGTAACATAAGCGGTCGAGGGCAGAGACCAAATAACGAAAAATCATACTACAGTAACACACAAAACTTATGATACAATAAAATACAAGTACTCATGCACAGGTGATCTTAAGCATAGTACTTCTTTAAGTAAAACCCATTTATGGGTTCACTCAAAGGGATACCATCATAGTCCACTAACTCGTAAGCTCCTTTCTCCAAAACTCATCTAACGATATAAGGACCTTACCACATAGCTTCAAATTTTACTGCTCCTAGCATATCTCGATCTTGTTCGTAAAGGAGAACCAGGTCACCTTCGGAGAAAACATGAGGCTTGATATGCTTGTCGTATTAGGCTTTGACGCATTTCTTCTGGGCTTCTATGACTAGGGTGGCGTCATGATGAGTTTCATCTAATCACATGAGATACACAATACGTTCTTCTTCGACAGAAGTGTTTGGGAGGAGTTCCACGGCTAGTTTTAGGGAGGGTATCTCACCTTCAATCAGCAAGATGGCTTCTAGACCATAGACTAACTAGAATGATGTAAACCCAGTAGCAGACTTAACGAATGTCTGGTAAGCCCACAATGCTAAAAACAACATCGTGTGCCAACTTGTTTTGTGAATCCCTATCATTCATCGAAGCATGGTAATGAGGACCGTGTTTATTGCTTCAACTTGGTCATTAGCTTGTGGGTAATAGGGTGTTGAGTTTTCATGGTGAAGACCCAACTTTTCAGTGAGTTCAGACATCATGAAGTTTCTGAAGTGGCTACCGTGGTCAGTAACGATAGCCTGAGGAACACCAAAATGAGCTATGATGTGATTGAATATGAATAATGTTGCGGTCTTTCCGGTGTTGTCAAATGTCAGGGCCCATTTCATAAAATAATCTACAGCTACAATAACGTATCCATGCCCCCCAACTGAGTGAGGGTGACATGTCATGAAATCGATACCCCATTTCACAAAAGGATCAACGGAGACCACAGGGTGAAGAGGAGCAGGGTGTGACCGTATTTTATTGTTGTAGGTCTGGAAAGCGTGGCATTTTTGGACGGCAATTATACAATCGTTAAATAAAGAAGGCCAAAAATACCCTGCTCACAAGATCTTCTAGGCAGCAGCATACCCAGACATATGACCACCACAGGCTCTAGAATGGCAGTCATTTAGGGCTTTCTCAGCTTTGCCAAATGTGAGGCAGCGTCAAAAAACGAAGTCAATCCCACGACGATACAGAGTATCACCAAGGATAATATACTGACGGGCTTGGTAGAGTATTCGACGATGGTAAGTACTAGACAAATTGGGCCTGAAAGTATAGGTTTGGAGATATATTATGATATCTCCATACCAAAGATCATCGGAACTAATTAGGAAAAGGGATTCATCAGGTAATGAATCAACTGCTATATTTTCCGTCTCAGAGTAGGGAAGGTCGCATATCAATTCGGTAAACACTAATGATTTCTTGGAATTAGAGCATTTGAATTCTAAGTCAAACTCCTAGAGTATCATGATCCATTTGGAGTATTTTCCCCCTATTAGTTGATGTGTAAGAATGTGCTGCATAGGGTTGCAGTTAGAAATTACCATAGTCTTGCGAGAGAGGATATAGTGCTGGAAATGTTGAACGGCTTGGAAGGCTGCCAAGGCCAGTTTTTCAACATGTTAATACTTGGTTTCGGTAGGCGTAAGACTTCGAATCAAGTAATAGATGACATGTTCATCATGAGAATCATCCTCCTGGATGAGAACCATAGCGATGGTGTAGTCTGAGGAAGTGAGGTAGAGGAAATAATCGTGACTGTAATCAGGTGGGAAGAGAAGTGGGGTACGTGTCAGAGATAGTTTCAAGGCTTCGAAAGATTTGTTGGTAGTGGTATCCCAGATGAATTCAGACCCTTTCTTGAGAAGTCACGTAAATCCAAGAGTTAGCTCGGCATAGTTCGGGATGAAACGACGAAGAAATTTTTCCTTCCCTTGCAAACTTTGTAACTGGTGGAGTGAGGAAGGAGGAGGGAGATTTAGAATCGCCTTGACCTTCAAAGGATCTACCCTAATCCCTTGACGTGAAACAATAAATCCTAGAAGTCAGTCGGATTCGACGCAGAAAACAAATTTATGGGGATTCAAGCGTATATGGTAAAACCAACAGCGAAGGAAAATGGCGCGGAGGTGTATTGGATGATCTACCCGACACATGGAATGAGCGGGTAAGTCATCGAGATATGGCTGCACAATGTGCTTGATATCATGGAAGGCGTAAGACATAGCACACTGAAAAGTTGCACCGGCATTCTTTAAACCAAATGGAAGTTTCTGATAGGCAAAAGTGCCCCAAGGACAAATAAAAGCGGTTTTGTGTTGGTCTGCGGGAACGATGTTGATTTGATTATATCTGGAGAAACCATCCATCAGAGAGAAGATTTCACTTCCAGCACAATCGTCGACGAAGGGGGTAGGAAAGTTGTCTTTAGGACAAGCTTTGTTAATATCCCTATAATCAACGCACATGCAGATTGTGCCTTGTTTTTTGTCAATCGGGACAAGGTTGGAAACCCAGTCAGTGAGAGCCACCGGGTAAATAAAGCCATCTTTGAGAAGTTTCTCGACTTCAAGCTTAATAGAAACCGCTTTACGTGGGTGGACTGGATGAAGTTGTTGCCATATGGGTTTAGCGTCTGGGTATGTCTTGATCTCATGTATCACAATGTCAGGGTCAATACCCGGCATTTCTTCATAGCTCCAGACGAAGACGTCACAAAATTCTTTGAAAAGAGACTTGTAGGTGACAATTTCGTTAGAGGAACACGAAGCTCTGATATGAACATTTTTGACAATTCCAAGTTTTATGGATATGTTGAGGGGGATGGTGGGTGAGATATTACTTAAGTTCCCTTCATAAAACACATCATGTGTAGCCTCAGGAATGGCAGAAATGACGACAACAGTCGATGGGGTCGAGATCCGTTGGTAACCCTTGATGGTGTGTTGTTCCAGGAAGAGGATGGAACAATGATGTCCATTGTCCCAGGGGGTATCTTCCATAACAGACATAATCATCTCGTCTGTGGGAAAAATGATGCGGAAAGGATCTGGAGATAAATCACCAAGAGAGGGGGTAGAAGGGGTTGTTGATTGAATGGCCTGATAGGCGGATTCAACCGGACTCAAAGGCATTTCATCACCATAACGAAGGTGATCTCCAGGGTTGGGTACCATCCATGGGTCGTGAGACGTAGGGGTCCCATGAATAGAGTAGATCATGTTGATCAAGGTGACAGACGGATGTGGAACATTGGGTGGTGGGATGGGGAAGGTATCCATTAATGAGGAGTCTTTAAGAAGACCCACACCGACGTTCTCATATCCGGGGGGGTTTTGCGATGAATGGTACGTGCATCGGAGTGAAAGAAGGACAATTGATCGACGATAATGACTTTTCATTGATGTGGGAAATGTACAACACATAAAAGAGTCGACACAACTGCATGCATGGAATCAATCCAGCTATGGCCAAGTAGAAGGTTGTAATCGAGAGGAGAGTCAAAGACCTCCACTTCAACTTGGACCATTTTTCCTTCTACTGTAATGGGCAACAAGGGGAGAACGCCGTAAGGCTTGAAACCAGAGCCATTAAAGGCTTTGAGTGTGTTGTGGTATTCAGTCAAAGGAGGAGAGCCTATGGCTTTCCATCAGGTAATAGACATGACACACATCGAGGCACCCTCGTCAATAACTATTCGAAAAATGTTTGTGTCGGAGACAATAACTTGTATTTGGAATGCGAGTTGAGGGGGTAACCTTGGAATGTGATCTTCCAAGTCAAAAATTATTAAATTCGTATCCATAGGGTCGATTCCACCAATAGCTTTCAACAGTGCCTTCCATTGGATAGGACAACTCTAGAGGACTTTGAGGGCTGACATCGCGGACGGTGCTTGGGCCAGATCTTCGACAATACTGTAGTTCTGGGCAGCACATGCATGGGGATTGAAAGCTGACTTTCGAACAACACCCTTTCGAGGAGGGTGAAGAACTGTATCGAGGCTCGATCGTTCAAGATGAAGAGGACCGTTGGTAGGTGGAGTCATGGGATAAGGTTGTATTGGTTGTGGAGCCTGATTATCTTCCTGATTTAGAGGTCTTTTACTTTTAGCCGTGTTTATACCCCATGAAGTATTTACACCCCAGAAGTATGTACACTCTTCCACACGAGGGAGTGCAGAGGGGGGGTACCCCCTCTGCGGGGTCTGAGGGGGATATCCCCTCGAATGGGAGATCTGGGGGCAAGCGGGCCCCCAGCGGGGGTTCGGGGGCGAAGCCCCCAAAGAAAAAATTGCCTTGTAAAAGTATATTGTAATTTCATTGTAAATCTGGACCGTTCATTATAAGGTCACAGATCTAACGATAGAGATTATGTTAGGGGTTTTTTCCCTAGAAGGCAACCCTCTTTTATGAGGGAAATGTATTGCGGCTATGTAGGTTGGCAAGTATTGTATTTTGAGAGAGGAGACTATGAGAGAAAGAAGAGGAAGTTATAGCGGATTTTGTTGTAGGTTGTATCCCTTCATTTTGCTGGATAATAATAAAGAAAGGACCTGGCAATTTCTCTGGTGGGCGTAGCCCACACTAGGTGAACCACGTAAATCTGTGTCTCTCTTGTATTGTGTATCTTATGTGTTTTATTTTTGCATTTGTTTTATTTTATTGCTCTGCAGTCCTGTTTTTCTAACAACTAGTATCAGAGCGTAAGGTAACTCACAGGAAAAGAGGGTTCCTGGTTCGAGTTGGAGCAATGTCGGAAGATGGAAAGTTTAGGGTCAAGAAATTTAACAGCCAAAACTACCAGTTATGGAAGATGCAGATGGAAGATTATTTATATCAGAAGGATCTATTCCTACCATTGAGCGGAGTAGCAAAGAAGCCGACGACCATGAAGAACGAAGAATGGGAGATTCTTGACAGAAAGTCTCTAGGAACGATACGGCTAAGCCTGGCAACGTCAGTGGCTTTCAATATCTCGAAAGAAAAGACAACGAAGGGTTTTATGGATGCATTGGCCAAATTGTATGAAAAACCCTCGGCGTCCAATAAGGTATTTCTAATGAAGAGATTATTTAATATGAAGATGTCGGAAGGTGGGTCTGTTGCAGATCATTTAAATGAATTTAATACGGCTACTAATCAACTAAGTTCTGT
>ML777376.1:943169-965691 GCA_009831015.1 Picea engelmannii | reverse complement strand
TGACAGTCAGAGTGCCATTCACCTTGCAAATAACTCAGCCTTCCATTCGAATACTAAGCATATACAGTTGAGGTACCACTTCATACGATCTGCCTTGGAAGATGGACAATTGAAGCTGGAAAAGATACACACTAGCCAGAATCCTGCAGACATGTTAACAAAGGGAGTAACCAGGGAGAAACTGAGTTCTTGCTCAGTTTCAGTTGGTCTTCAGGAATAAAGATGAATATGAGAAATTTTCCAGGTCCAAGAAGGTTTAGAGTCCAGCATATACAGCCGCGGTGGAGTTGTTGATATCAGTCTCCAAGTGGGAGATTATTGGTTGTGGAGCCTGATTATCTTCCTGATTTAGAGGTATTTTACTTTCAGCCGTGTTTATACCCCATGAAGTATTTACACCCCATAAGTATGTACACTCTTCCACGCGAGGGAGTGTAGAGGGGGGGTACCCCCTCTGCGGGGTCCGAGGGGGCTATCCCCTCGGCTGGGGGGTCTGGGGGCAAGCGGGCCCCCAGCGAGGGTTTCCGGGGCAGCGTCCCCCAATGGGGGTTTGGGGGTGAAGCCCCCGAAGCAAAAATTGCCTTGTAAAAGTATATTGTAATTTCATTGTAAATCTAAACCGTTCATTATAAGGTCACAAATCTAACGATAGAGATTATGTTAGGGGTTTTTGCCCTAGAAGGCAACCCTCTTTTATGAGGGAAATGTATTATGGCTATGTATGTTGGCAAGTATTGTATTCTGAGAGAGGAGATTGTCAGAGAAAGAAGAGGAAGTTACAGCGGGTTTTGTTGTAGGTTGTATCCCTTCATTTTGTTGGATAATAATAAAAAAAGGGCCTAGCAATTTCTCTGGTAGACGTAGCCCACACTGGGTGAACCACGTAAATCTGTGTCTCTCTTGTATTGTGTATCTTCTATGTTTTATTTCCACATTTGTTTTATTTTATTACTCTGTGGTCCTGTTTTTCTAATAGGTTGGACCAACGAAGGATGTGTCGCATCAGCCTTCTCTTTGGAGGAAGAATAATCTTTGGCTCGAGTGGTAAGTGTGATGTCATTTTTCTTTGAATATCCTGTACACATTAAGACATAGGATGTATTGGAGAGGGTAGGTTGGTCATGAATGACTAATTGAGCTTGTTGTTGAGAAGGGAAGGGTTGTGACAATACGGCTGGAGTGGGTGGTTTCATGGTCCCTTGAAGGAACTTAGTAACCTCGGCTCACCGTGGACAATCCTTAGTGTAGTGATCATCACCATAGATAAGACAAGGGTATTGGGGTTTGTGCTTATCCCGATCGTCAATAGGTGGTGTTTTGGTTCTCTCTACTTGAAAATTATTTTTGTCCTCCTTATTCTAACCCTTTCCTTTTCTGGATTTGTTTTTACCGGTGGGGGTAGATTGAATAGCATTTACCTTAGAAGTCTTGTCGGTGGGAGGGGTAGGAGATGGATCATTTTGAACATTAGAAGAAATGGGTTTGGGGTTGTTTCTAGAGGTTTGGATGGAATGAGTTTGGGCATGGAAAGTGCCAATCACACCGTTGGCTACATGAGAAGCAGTAGGAGTAGTTGAAGTGGCGGAAGTAGAAGGACGAGGCGCATCAGGGAGTAAGGCGTAAAGAGTACATTTTTGTGAGTAAACGAGGTCAAGGTATTGAGCACAACTAATGGCATGTTCTTCTGTGACAACTCCACCCATGGCGATGTCACGATCGATGTTGTTCACGAATGATTTTGTAAACCACTCTACCAGCAACTGATCGGGAAGTTCAAGTTCGATGAGATGTCGTCTCCGTCACCACTCATGAATGTGATCAAAGATATGAGTGGCTTTGGTTTGTTTGAAAGAACTCAAAATCTCGGTTCCCGTTTCATAGCGGATCGGTAACTGGTAGTGGGTGAGGAAATCCATAGCGAGGGTGTTGAAGTCGGCGAAGAAGCCTCGTGGTAATTCTATATACCACTTCGCGGTGGAACCTGTAAGGGTTCGCTGAAAAAGGAGTAAATGAATAGAGTCATCCATCAAGGATTTGGATGAGCACCAAAGGTGAAAAGTCATGACGTGATTGTTCAGGTCCTCTCCCGGTTTGCCATCAAATTTAGGGATGTCGGATGGTAGTTTGGCCGGTATGGTGGGCCATTGAGGAGAGTGACGGATCGGATCATTTAAAATCCTTGATAGATCTGGTAGGTCCAGGGTGGCTAAGAAAGGTAACTATCTATTCACATGCGGGTACTAGTGACTTTGGGGAGGGAGTCCAGTCGATAAACCAGTGGGACCATAAGTAGTCTGCATATAATGCGAAGACCCGGGCAAATTCAGTTGTGGAGGCCAATAATTCACAGGGTTGTACCCTTGGATTGGGGTGCGAGGTTGAGTGTGTGAGCCCCAAATAGGATTAGACATACTTGGATATGGTTGGCATGTACTAGGGGGCATGACAGAGTTAGTTTGAGGTTGTTTCCCCCCAGTCGATGGAGGATTATGTTGTATAAGATGATTCCAATACTGAGCTAAGGATGGAGGTATGTTTTGTCGATAGGGTGAGGTCGGTGGGGGTTGCCCTCCAATCGGGGGTTGTGTCCCAATTGGGATTTGTCCTACCAGGGGGGGTTGAGTTTTTCCTCCTTGGTGAAATTGTCCACCAATAGGAATCCGATAACTAGGTGTGAAAGACGAGATGGTGCCACTAGGATCAGTGCCCCCGATAGAGGATGGAAGAGGTCCTCTGAAAGGGGGTGGAGGAAGTGTCGGAATGAAACTGGGAAGATGGTGCCCAAACGGAGTGGGACCACCAGGAGTTCTGGATGCGATTTGCATAGGCGCGGGAATAGAAGCATTCAACACATGATATCCAGGTGGAAGTGTTGGGGTGACTCTGGGTGAAAGCGGTGTGCCAATGGGGGCTTGGCTAGCCGCGATAATCCCAGTGTGAGGACTCGCAGTATCTGTGTAATGGACCATTTGTAGGGGGAGAGTCAAGATGTGGTTAGCTTGTGGAGCTTCTATACCAGGAAAATAATACGCAGTAGTAAAAGGTACTGCGTCTGGATCAGATGTTTCAGGTAGCTTAGGTGCGACAATGATATCAGTGCCTGCTCCTGAGCCAAAGAGAACCCATCTATAAATGTCGGTAGTCCAAAAAGGGTCTTGACCTTCAAGTCCTAAGAAAGGTCCAGTTGGTGATCCAGAAGACTGAACAACTAAGTCTCCGAAAGAATTCACTCGCACAATACGTCTCTCGGAGTCAAAATGAAGTCGAAAGTCTTCTCGAGAATTGGTAATTCAGAACCGTTCTAGAGATTTAGTTCTTTCCACTTATGGAGTGGCAACATCTTGGACTTCACTCTGTTGAGGAGAGCCCTCTGGTGAGCTGGTAGGAAAGGGTTCAGAACCTTCCAGATTTTCTGGGGGTAAGCCTTGCATTCTACGTGAACGGCGTGGAGGGTCAATTGTGATCGAGTTAGAAACTTACGAAGGAAATTCTATGGTCAACTTGGGTGAACAAATAGCATGCGCTAGTAAAAATCTAGGAAGCAAACAAGACCCTCTTATTCCGAAGTCACTAGTTGGTGATGAAATCCAACGTCACAACGACGAGACAAGAAGGGGCTGGGTTAGGGTGGAAAAGTTACATTGACGACCTGCTTAATAGACTTACACCTTGGTGCAAGCTCCCACACATAATCATGGGTATACCCTCCAAGGAGCCTGAGTGAGTTTGGCCAATGTCAATTCCAGGTACCGTGAAGACTTTCCCCTTCACAGTCACCTCGTGTAAGACCCTAAGAAGATAGGCTACTAAGGTTACCACCAACAACAATAATGCCTGGGGGAACAGTTGACAATCCAATCCACACCCAAGGGCAGGGTATCTAGCTCGAAATCAGCTTGAGAGGCTTCCACTCATCATTGTGGGTATACCTTCAAGTGACCCCCGTAATACGTGCAATCTCTACATCGATATCAACAAAGTAGGGTGAGTAACCTTGTCAATTTCGATGCGACTTCAAGTTTGACCCTTGTGTGATAAGGGCTTCCCAGGAAAAAATGTTGCAAATGGAATTTTACACTCTTGATCACAAGATTCCATTGTATGTTTTGTGCTTTGGAGAGTGTGTCTCACTGCCTATTCCAAAGCTCTAGCCTAGCTAATGTTGGTGTAAAAGAGCCCTAGAAAAAGTTACTAGTTAAATTTTAAAACCGCGCAATATTATTAAAGGTTGTTGTTACTCAAAGGAGACGGAAATGAAACAGATGTTGTGTGAGACTCTGACCCAACAATGCATAAATAGGAATGAATGATACAAATTTTTTTGTTCGATGAATCCTATTTACAAGAGGAAAAGAGGAGTTTTTTGGAACAATGCGAACTACAATGTATGATCTTCTCTGAAATGTAATATCAATCAATCATGAACAATGCAAATTCTCTATTCGTTCTATTTCAACAATTTGAATGCCAATATTTTCAGATAAAAAGTTTCTTAAAAAAAGAGAAAATGTCTTTAATTTTTTATTAGAAGCCAAACAATAGTTGTGGAACTAAGAAAAAACAAGCAACCAATGAAAAAGAAATACCCAATCAACACCCAAACTAATCTTTCAATGAAGACAAAAATAACAAACTGACAAGACCAGTCTCTCCAAATGCACCTGGGAAACAATTTTCCAAGTAATGAGCAATTGAAAAAGATAATTAATCCCAACTTTTAAACCGATCACCGGCTCCCAACCAAACAAGCACTCGGATTTCAAAACCAGAGATTATATCCTTGTTAAGAAAAGGTCAACAGGTAACAGTTGAGAAAAAATGAACAGGAAGAGCTTTCGATTTCTGAAGACTAATCATTCAAGAGATTCAAAGTCAAGAAACAATCAATCACTGGCCAAAAAGTTCTTTCCAAACACACATACAAATCTGGGCATCTGAGGATACAAAAAACCTTAATCCAAAAAAAAAATTGCAAATGGGTTCACAGGCTGGCAGTGGTGTACAGTGCAAGAATCAAGTATTCTCACAAGCTAAACACAGGCAGAGTGTGAGAAGTTCGCACTGAATTGCAAAGAAGGTGCGACCTATAGCGGTTCTCGCAAGCTATAGAAGGGTGGAGTGCGAGAAGGCCTGAAACTAAGCAAAATTTGGAAAAAAGGGCAAAATTTTTTAAGGAACTTCTGGACCCAGGGAGCCTTTAAGGGTCTCCTCAAGACTCAGAGATTGATGGAAATGAAAAATGGTAAGTTAAGATCAAATGGCCAAGGAAAAACAACCAAAAACAACCAAAAATGGGTTGCATCCCCAGTGGAGTGGCCAATTTTGTTATCAGACAAATCGGTAGGTGCGGACACTAACAAATCTCCCTAGATCCACCTGGATCTAGAACAAAACAGGACAGTACATGACTCTTTCCCTAAGTTGTGATCATTGAATCTACTGATGAGAAGCAACGAGCGACATACCTTTGTATCGATTCCTAGGTCTCTGTTGTTCCCGCTTCGCTCCGGTGCTCTTATGAGGTCAAGACCAAGACAACACAAACCAACCAAAGTGAAGACGATAAAATATATTCAATATCAACCTATGCATATGATCAAGGAGTTACGCAATAAAGTAAAAGTGACTTTATGGGAAAGGGACATGTCGTTGTATCATATTAAATGAAAGTAGAAGATACAACCTAATGGCCTTGATGTTGCAAGCTTCCTTTCAGTGACCCTTGGTTCCAACACACTCACTTGCTCCATACTTGCATGAAGAAGATCCAAAACCTCTTGATAGACCAAATAGAGCCTTCAAGCTTATGTCCAAGCAGGGTTCTTCACACAATTCTTTCACCAATTCTTCATTCAATCTTGCTTAACCTTTTCCATGAGAAACCTTTCAATATATAGGAGAAGGAGAGATGGTTACATGGATGAGAATGATCCCATCAAATCTGAGAAGTCAGTAGAATGACAACCATGTGAATGCCAACTCATTTTCTAGAAGATTCCCTTCTAGAACCCTCGAGACCTCTTCTCCTTTCCAAGCTTAAAAATAGGTTCTCACCCTATCTATGGAGCATCCTGCGAACAGTTCGCACCCTAAGTGTGGGTGGCCTGCGAGAATCAAGCATTCTCGCACCCTAGCACATAGGCAGCCTGCAAACTCACTTTTAAAATGTGTTTTTGGAAAAAGACAGCAATCATTTTTCTCAGGAAAAAAGTCCTCGTTGGGAGCCTAAATACATCACTGTTGAATTATCACTAGAGTGACCAAAATCATCTGTAACAATAGGAGAAACAAATAACCCAAATTGCACAAAAATTGGAATCTTTGTCTTCACTTGTATTAATTATCACAAAAGGAGAGTTCTCTCTATTACATTCGGCAAGAAGCAGCCTTTGTTAAGTCTTCAAACTATGTATTTATACAAAAATGATCTCAACCCTAAGCGATTGGAATTCTCATAATTCAAAAACGTAAATATTACAATATGTAAAATTTGGAGGGTTTCATTTGCATCCTCTATGTCTCTTCGTCTGTTGGCAGTGACGTTTCTTTTTCTTGTCTTCCAGCTCAGAAATAGCTAGCCTCTAATCATGACCTGGGTAAATAGTATGCACATGTTGTCTTATTTACTTCCAGATGTGTTGACTCTCCCTTGCTCGACACACTGAACACATATACCTACGAACTGCTCCACTAACCTGGAAGGCTCTATTGTGTCATTCGCCTCAAAAGTATATAACTTATTTTCTATGTGAGGCAGCCTATCCTCCATTCTCTTGGATTCTAAAGATATAGACTGTAGCTGTAAACTAGGATTGACTATCCACTTATTAATCTGGATAATGTCAATTTGTTTCAATTGCGGGATTGCGGCCTGGGCTTCTTCCATGCTTGTCTTGGAATTAAGTTGATTTTTTGCTATATCAATTTGCCCCAAGGATTTAGAGATACTATCTCTTTGAGTGTCCAGTGACTCTTTGTCGAGTGAATAAAATGCTTCTTAATAAGCTTTTGTCACTTCCCTAGCTAACCTTTTACTTTCAAATAGATTGGTCTCCTAGGTTTTCAATATTATATCGCCTCGAGTATGCTTTGAAAGAGACAATCTAGTGACCCTGGCTACTTCATCCTTTACTGCTGATAAAAAGGACTCCTGGAATGTAGCTCGAGTTGTAGTGGCCTCTCTCTCCTTTATGTAGATGTTATTTAAAGAATGGTTTGGCACCCAATAATATTTTTGAACAGCTTATACTTTAGTAAAAAGGTTTTGTTGGGTTGATTCCAGCTTCTCGTGCACCTCCAATGCCTGGGCTTGGAAAACCGCCATACCCACTGTCGTGTTCTCAGTCAAGTTTATTTTAGCCTACAGTTGTTTGACCAACTCTCCTTGTTGAATGGCTATTTCTCTACTTGCCTGTGAATTTTTATGCATTTCATCAAGACTGATTTTGAGTTGTTGAATTTACTGTCTATCACGGGCTCTGATCTACTCAAAACCCCTATTCATCTCATTTCGCACACTCTGTTCCACAGTCTTTATTTGGTTTTGCAACTGTTTCACCAACACATCTTTCTGCTTTAGTTGTTCTTCTAGATTCCCAACTGAACACTGATTTGTTGTGGCAAAAGCTCCCAATGTGCCTGCCACTTCCATTGCAAATTATGCTCCTCTAAGACCTGACCATCATATATCACTTTGTGCCTCTTGACAGATGCACCTTCCTTTTGGTGTGTTTCTCTTTTTACTATAGCCCTCCTCTTCTTGCCGAAGAAGAAGTCGGAAGGCGGCATTTCTTCAACCGAAATAGGAGTGAGATCCTCTATAAATACAACTTCATCATTCGGGTTCCCCCTACTAGACTATAAAGGTGTGACCGATTTGATAAGGTTGCCTATCTCGGTGGATGGTTGTTGCCCTATTGTGTTAGTAGCTGATTTGTCTAGTGTGGACAATGATTTTTCTTGCCCCTTTTTTATCAAAGCTTCAGGTTGAGCTTTAGTTTGATCATCTGGCAAATTTGTCAATGTAGTATCCCCATTTTGTGTCAAAACCTCAGTTTTTTCTGAATTTCCTTGAACATCCTGTTCACTAGAGCTCCTTGTTTCTAAACTCGAGGTCGCAATTTCTTGTGTAGCTGGAGATGTTGGGGCTTCTCCCTGTAAGACTTTAGGTAGACTATTTCGTCAGTGTCTTTGAAAATTATAGAACTCGGTTAATTTTTCTGGAGCCGGAGTTTGGACTCGTCTACACACTTCCTGATAAGATCTTGCTCCTTGGAATATCTCATCATGTGGGGAATATTCATGCTCGTATCTCTTTAGATTGTAAAGATCCATGTGATTTCCCACGATCTTCTGGAGATCATGTTTCTTGAATTCAATATTAACAAGATTAATGTCTTCTAGGGCCACGGCTTCTACTTTTGAGTGGCCAAAATCTAATAGTGAGAACATACCAACCTACAAAGGAAAGGCGGGCCATACTTTTTTTGTGTGTTGCCTTTATTTCTTTACCGATTCCCCCTAGCACAGTTTGATGTGCTACCTCTCAGCACACCAATCGATCTGGTAGAAAATTTGGTAAGGCATGCGGAGGAACGGAACATCCAAAAACCCTGATGTAAGAGAAATGTTCCTCAATGTACCAATCCGCTATTTTTCCTAGGTTGGTCAGTATCTTGTCTGAAATCCTGGGAGGTGGGCAACCGTATATAGCGATATGCATCGACACTACCACATAGTTGTAGATTTCGTAGAAGAAATCTTTTGTTTTATCCTCCCACAACTTGGAGTGACAGAAATGTATCGGTTCAGCGTTGGTCGGAGTCCAGCTCCAACTCATCAAAGGAAATGGCATCATAAAACAAACGACATCCATAATGTATGATGACATGTAAAATGGGGTAGGTTTCCCTTTGGATTTAAATGACTGATATTCTATGATTTCCCTGACCAAACTGTCTGATAATATTTTGGCCCAATCGAAGGAATACCCCTCTGCTACTGTATGCATGATTGGTACCCATGGTAATAAGAAATGAGCAGAGTGTTCCTTCCCGAAAAGTCTACATAACATCATGGCTACATACATCATGTGAGGCTATAATGAGGCAACAGCATATACGCCATGGGTGTCTGCTCTAAATTTCTAAGGACGTGAGCACCAATCCTTGATCAAGTCAGGTAAGTTCTTTCCATATTGCACTCATTCTTTTTTGTCGAAGTCCATTAGGAAAGTGGCATTATAAATGTAATAGGGAACTGGGGATAATTTGTACATTACCTAGAAATCCTCTGGTCGGAAAGACCCAACTGCAATTTTTTGTGAATTGCAGATGCTCCTGGTCGAGATGTCAACGTTCTCCAGCTCCCAACCAATCGTATCATTATAAGGCACAAGCCTTGGCCACGCGGCTATTTTATGGAGATCTGACTGAGCAACATATTTGAGTCTCGTAGCCTAGGTTTCAATCACCTCATCGCCTGAATCATCTAGGCAGTTGATCAATTCGTATTGTAGAATATCAAATACCTGCTTCCAGGTTTTCACGGTATCTATGGTTCTGGGTGATGTTTCTGAGAGGATGTTTTTTTTCAGGTTCGAGCTTTCACCAGATGCTTTAGCTATTTTTCGTGGATCCATGATATCACGAGCTCATAACTCTGTTACCTATTACAGGAAGTGCGCAAACTTCTTATCTTGCTCAAACTTGCTTTTCTGCGAGCTTTCCATTAGAATTCAAACTCCAATATCGTTATTCACCTTAATTGTATCAATTTTATAAATATATTTATTGACAATGTATTCACTTTCCTTAATGAAAAGATTTAGGCAGTGATCTGTGATCTTATTTGGAATTATTGCCATAGATCTGTTATTAATGCCTTTTAATATTTGGTGGTTTGCGATCAAGAGGTTGTATGAATAAAAATTGAATTTTCCCGAACTACGATTCAACTAAAGACTAACACGAGATAAGAGTTTGTAGGCCATTAACTAATCATGTTTAACCCTAATTCTTTTCGGGCTTTCGAACCGCGAGATATCCGATAATCGCTCGAGACATGATTTCTGAAACTTGAAATCGCATAGGGATTAATTATAGGCTAATTGTCTTTAATATTTAATTAACCATGCTTAACGCTTAAGGAATTTCAGGATTTTGGGCTTCGTGAATTTATAATATGATAGATGGCAAATGCTCGAACTCCGAAAGCGTGAAACTACTATTTGGTTTTTTTTTTTAATTGGGTTTTAGTTTCTTTTTAGGTATTTATCATTTCATGTGTCAGCAAACTAACTTTATGGATTCTTCGACAGGCCACTACTCGTAATGATGTGTCAAATCTTAGGAAGGTATATGTATATGATGACTAATACCCTTTGAACACCTTTCGGATATCGGGACTTTAGAGTTGCTACATGGTGAAATGCCTGAAGCACGAAACTCTGAAACCCAAAACTTCGAAGCAAGTCTCTAGAGGCTTGACCTTTTTAACATTTAGGCGGCTCCAAACATTCAGGAAGAAGGGATCATTCAATCAATGAGAGAATTGGATTGACGATGAACCTTGTGTATTCCTTAAGGATAGAAGACAAAAATGATTTATTATTGGAGTTCAATTTTGAGATGAAGTGAAAAGAAATAGGGTAAAGCTTTAGGCTCATAACTTTAAAAGTGTTCCAACAGCAGCCACGAGACCTCTGGATGGCCCCACCTCTACGAGATAGACCCTCACTTCTCCACCACCTACCAAATGTTGGAACCAACTCAGTGGTTGCTAATTTCCATCTTTAGGATGGGTTGTTGTGTCATTTGGGCCATCTCTGTGTTCCATCAAGCGAGTGCACGAAGCTGATTTGGGAAGCTCGCTACAGTTGGGTGGCAGGACACTTTGGTGTCAAAAAGACAGTGGCAGTCATGCAGAAACATTTCTATTGGTTGAAACTTCGACATGATGTCGACAAGTATATAAGGTCCTACACTCCCTACACTATTGCCAAACTAACCACTGAGAAATGGGGCATGTACACCCCTCTGCCTACTCCTAAGGCTATGGCAATCCATCTCAATGGACTACATGTCGGGCCTCCTGTCCACCAAGAGAAGAAATGACTATGTTTTTTTGGTTGTTGATCGCTTTTCCAAGATGGCAATTCTAGTCGCCTGCAAGAAGAACATCACAACAGAAGCCACTGCCAAGTTATTCTTTGAACAAGTATGGGTACATTTTGGGATCCCATAAACCATTATCTTAGACCTTGACATTAGATTCCACAGCTCATTCTGGTTTAGCCTCTGGTCACTACTCGATACCAAGCTCACCAAATCCACTACCTTCCACCCCTAGACAGATGGCCAAACTGAGGTCATCAATCAGATGGTCGTACATATCCTGCCCATGTACAATTCAAAACACACCCGCACATGGGATGAGATTCTTCCCTATGTCCAACATAGCTACAACCGATCCCTGCATAGCTCAAAGCCCCTTTCAGGTGGGGTTGGGATTCCAACCATTGGGCCACATGGATGTTTCACTACCCCTAGCGAACACCTCAGTCGACTCGTCCCCTGCTCCACCAGAAGCTAACAAAGCCACCTAGTTCATTGAGAGGATCCAAGACATCCACCAATAGGTTCAGTATATTCTACAAAAGTCTAATGCCAAGTACAAGCAGTGCCATGATCAACATCAGGTGCCACATAAGTTTCAGGTGGGCCACAAAGTTTGGATGCATTTGTAGAAAGAATGTCATACATTGACCATCGGAAGATTTTCCCACTCTATTATGGGTTGTACACCATCACCAAGGTTGTGGGTGACAATGCTTTTGAGCTCAACATTCCCCCCTTCCTTGGTCTGCATCCAGTCTTCAACGTGGCTCTCCTTCGGCCATATTTCCCACCATTAATGGACACCTCAGAGATAGCAGAGCAGTTGACACCAGCAGATCTCAACCCTTACTGCATGCAATAGGAATCCAATGATTAGATTGTGGACACACAGATCAAGGGCACTCGATAGCAAATGATCCAGCTTTATCGAGTCGTCAAAGCAGGGCAGCCCCTATACTAAGGCAAGTGGCTCACCCGGGGCCAAATTCAGCAGAAATTTCCTCATATGATGGAGGGAACTCAATGCAATGGAGACTATTGTTTCCTAAGGAGGGAGGATTGATCCATGTGGATATCGGTGGCCACCCACCTATTCCACTACCTTGAAAAAAAAAATTCCACCTTGGTAGTTTTTTGGCATTTTTTCGGGTTCCAAACTTTCGTGGTTGTTTTGAGGCCCTAAATGTCATTTTCGGGGGATTTGGGGCCAAGGGGATAAAGAATGGCACTACCCTAGGTCAATCAAAAATTGTTCTTCTCATTTATACCTTTCTAACGGGCTATCGTGCACCTAAAACGAAGATCGTATGCAAAAGTTATGACCCCGAGAAGTTGATGTACTAACTTACCCAAACGAGGCCCACATTACTTTTGGCACTTCATCTCCTAGGGTTAGGTTTTTGGATGTCTAGGTTTTTTACATTCCTTCTTATTGTAAAGGGCCTTCAGAGCCTCATTGTAACCATATTCTTGCAAATGAGCGCATCTGTCACATCTCTTCTGAGAGATAAGTTGCCACCATTCCAGCAAGCTTGTTTTCCACTGCATTTTACGGTTTCAGCTTATTTCCTTATTGAATAGAAAACCTGTAACACCTTGTTTCCCCCAGTCTGTAAAAATAACTATATTGGCCAAGAACTATGGCAAACTCAAAGATGTGAATGTTTGACTGGACGGGCCTTTGTATAAAAGGTCGATGAATGTAAATTATGTTATGAATATGTGTTGCATGATTGTTGGGAGGGGGATGTGCTGAAAGAGACCATGATAGCTAATGGAAGGTGGTGGAAGGGACCTGGAATGGTGGCGTTAACTTCCACTGAACCAATACCGTACTGGTCTTTACTTGCTCAAAGACCAAAGCAGCTCTCTGACCCTGGAATGAATTACCCACCAGGATGGTAGGTGGGGAGGCTCCTCAAGAGTTAATGAGGGGATGGGGGCTAACCGCCCATCTATAGAATCTCTTAGACCTGACCACGGACGGGGGAATTTGCGCCACACGCAATCTTGAAAAACAAGGCAATAAAGGAAGTGTGGGGATAAGGGGGGGAGGATGTGCAACAGGGAGCGCAGAAGAGAAAACGGAAGGAACTCTGGAAATACAGAGAGTCTTGAACAGTGGAGAAGGGGGAGAAAACCTTCGTTATTGACTTCCGTTGAGATGGAAGGAGGAGACTGAATCTCCAAGCATCGTGGTCTAGCTCGAGAGTGGCTAGTGGTAAATCCATCTAGATTCACTGAGCCTACGGTTGGGTGGAAATGAGCACCCCTCTTAGCAGTAGCATCACGTCTGGTGTTTTCTGATAAGTGTTATGTCTTGTATTTTGAATTGCATATCCCGAATGCATGCTCATGTTTTATACGCTCATAAATGGTTTCTGTATAGAAGTGTTTGCATTGCGTTTTGATTTGAATTAATGGATGCATGCTTATACTTGTATAATCATAATCGATTTATGTATAGAATGAATGAGTTCAGAATACGAGTATGTTCCCTTGACAATTGTCCCATCTGCTTGACTCATGCTATGCCCTGGTTTAATTTTTCGAAGGCACCTTCTCTCGGGAAGTTTCCTCACACTCCAGAGTTGAGTCCCTTGAAAGGACTACCATGATAGTAAACCCACGAGTTTACTTTTCCCTTACCACAGAGTTTATATCTCGGTGAATTAGGAAGGATTTTCAGTCAGGTCACCAAGCGTAGGGATAATTTACCCAAGAACCCTCTGAAGGATCTGTCAGAGCTCTATTGCTTGTCGACCTTAACCTTTACATAGGCAGGAGAGTGGATTTGGCAACATCCTGAAAGTCCCAAAGTATTCGGAGCCATCCATCGGCACAGGACACGTGACAGTCGGGTAGCATTTCACTGACCTGCGACTTGGAGCGGTCAAAGGGTAGGATTGCATGATCTCACGATTCACGAAATCGCGACGTGATCGTGGTCATTGATCCAGGAGTGATCTGGACCATCAGTTTAGTGTGAATAGATTTCAGCATTTCGGCGTTTTGGCACCCAGGAAACCAAAGGGCGATACCTTTGTCTTCGCTAGTCATGAAGTCTCGGTCTACAAAACTCCAAATCAGTTTAGTGTGAATACATTTCGACATTTTGGTGTTTCGGCACCCGGGAAACCAAAGGGCGATACCCCTCATCTTCGCAAGCTGCAAAGTCCCAGTATGTGAAACTCCGAATCAGTTTAGTATGAATAGGTTTTGGCATTTCGACACCCGGGAAACCAAAGGGCAAGACCCCTCATCTTCTTTAGTCGTGAAATTATGGTACGCGAAACCCCGACGTGCTCAAAGGATGAACCCTAGGTCATAGGATAGGGTCATGTGGTAGAAAAGAAGAGTCCTGAAAGGATCTGGACCATCCATCGGAGGAGACGCATGGTGAGCGGTCAGAGTTTGGGGAAAGCTCTGAAATCCCGTGAGTCGTTGGATCTTGTACAAGAACTCGCGTATCGGGTTTTGAGGTTTGAAGAGTCGAAATACTCGACTCTCTTTCATTTCGAACTCCCGATTACCGAAATCCCACTACGGCCAGGACCGTCGAATCAAGGGGAGATTCATAGCCATTGATCTCAACGAAGGTACGATTTCGAGTTTCGGGGTTTGAAGAGTCGAAGGACTTGACTCTCAAGCATCGTTGAGTCATGAATTGCAAAACGCGCCTCTTGGCTTGGCCCGGGGTCATAACCGATGGTCACATGGAGGTGAAGCCTGCGCTTGGTGCTTGAGTTGTACATGACGGGTTTTCAATGAAAGAACCGGTGGATTGGTTTAGTGAAGGTTTCGACCGGAAGAGCTAGCCTATGCTAGGACCTCGTAGGAACTCGGGGATTCTGTCCCTCGAGAAAAAGGAGAAAAAGGCGAAAAATCTATTATGCGGTAGTGGGTATGTTACAAATTGGTATCAGAGCATGGTTACAACACTTGGCCTTCTTGGGCTCATGAACGAGTTGCGCAGTGACTCCATTCAAAGTACTCTTAAAAGGAGCAACCCTCTATCTTAACCCCCTTAATCAAATGTCAAAGTTAAGAATGAAAACTCCTATTGTGGTATGCATGTGAAAAATATGAATTATGCTCTGGTTATAAATGAATGTAAATATTGACTAACAACAAGCGTTTTTCTTTTGCACACAAGCGGACGATCAACCATGGGAAACTGCAGACACATAGAATGGTGACTCACCACGAAGTGGGGGATGGCTCCCACAATAGAGATGAAGAGTCTGACGAAAGGAGGGCGATAGGGACCCCCCCAGATCTAGTTGAGACTGTGAGGATCCTCATGGTCGAACTACAGAGTTGCAAGGCCGTGTTGACGGGCGAAATTGATCGTCCGTCAACTGGAAGAGTGGAACCGGTCCGGGGTTGTCTAATAACCCAAGCCGTTTGGGATGAACCACCCTGACGGGTTTAGCGGCTCCGTTAGCCGATCTAAGGTCCTAGGAAAACAAAAAAAAAAGAAAACTATTCTAAACTAACTAATCTAACTAAAACTAACTATTAAACAAACAAAACTAACTAAAATAACTATTAAAACAAACTAACTAATATAACTATTCTATGTATACAATCTACTAACTACTACTATACTAACTCTAACTAATTAACTATCTAACTACTAACACAAATAAATCTTATTCACAAAGTGTACAATATCTACAATTTACAAATTTAAATAAAACCTGAAAAAACTCATTTATGTTCTGCCCTAAGACAAGGAAAGATATTTTTGTTGATTTTATAATTTTATGAACAGAAATAAAACAAAAAAAACTAACTAAACTAAACAACTAATATACTAATTCTAACTACACATTTAACTAAACCTATATCTAACTAAACAATCTTAAATTATACTAACAAATAAACTAGCAAATAAACAACAAACTAACCTGGAGAAACGCTCTAGACTTGTCCTGCATATGATGGTTGTCTTAGCTGATCGGAGGGAGGAAACCCGCACCGAATTAACCAGGAGCTTCTCGTAAATGATAGCTGCAATGCTCTTCAAGTTTGATTACAGGACAAACAAGACATAAAAAATCACAACAATCTTATAATTTATAAATCTTTACAATTAGATAAACCTGTATGCAAAGACTTATACAAAACAATTCAATTGATGAAGAAGAGAAATCTGTCATTCATTAACTGAACTAAGTAATTGCAGTATTTTTTAAGTAATGAAAGAACTCAGATATGGATCACATAAATTGAATCACATCATTATGCAATAGACTATGATAGCTAAAGTAGTCTATAATCAATTACAAATGACATGCATAAACTTGAAACAAAAGATTGATATTATGAAAGTGAAAGCTGTAGCAGAACATCAACTCCTGTCTCAGTTTGTATTAGAAATCCATAACCCGGTTCTCCCACAAGTGAGGATGATTCTTATTACAAAAATAATAAGTATTTAAAGAGCTTCCACAGGGTAAAACATCCCTGTGGAAGTTATCAAACTGTTTACATAAAATCTGGGAAGATATCCCAAGTTTAACTAAACTAGGAACCTAAAATAAAACTAAAACACAGAAATATCCCCTAGACTGTCCAGTATGTCCAATGCAATTCGGATGTACCTGAAAAGGGTCAAAAATGGACAAGTTAGGAGGATCCTTTATTAATAAAATGATAAAAATCTAATTCTATAGACTAGCTATAGAATCTTGTGATTCTGTAGCTGGTCTAAATAAGACACAGAATCAGCATTAAAATCAACTCACATCTTTTAACTAACATCCAATAGTTATTTGAAAACGAATCATTCAATTTGAAATTGTTATATCATTTGAAATCAAACAGGATCAAGATCAATCAAACAACTACAGAGATACGTGTACTCTGTTTCGTTTGTTACCACAAAGTCGGGTGGACAGAATCATAATCAAACAGTTATGAAATCGTTTCATATCAATTTGAAATCGATATAATTAAAACAAATCGCAGGCAATTGTTATGTTGCCTCATAGACAGGAGACACGATCGAATCCAAACAAGATCATTTCCACATCGACATAACTGTATAACAAACGATCTAGGCCATGAGCGAATTAAATCATGACTGACTCGTGAATGTTCATTAACGAAATCATAACAGGATCAATCAGTTGATAACAAAGTTCGTAAGAATTATCCGATCGTTTGTTATTGCAAATTGGGGTAGACAAAATCGTTCAGGAAATCATTTCTTGAATGCATTTGGAAACAACTATTACCCGAATTTCCTCATATGAATTTGACAGCAACAACATAGGTCGATTTGAGTTAACAAACTCGTTTGAAAATCAAAATTAACAGAGCTGTAATCAAATCTATTTTTGATATGAATACAACTCATAAAATCGATCTTACTAACTGAAAATACACAGCAATCCAATCAAGTGAATCGAATAGCTGGGGTTTAACATAGTTGTCATGGATCAAAACCGTTCCATGATTCGGGCGTGAATATCATTTGCACATACTTAAATGAGAGTATTGTTTCCATAAAAACAGAGTCATTCTTCCCAACTCGGAAACGATCAGAGTTGTATTCCCGATTTAGAAAATTATATGACACAGCATATTAAAATATCGTAACAACCAAATTCATGAAATCGTTCGAGAATCACAGCATACAAACTAACCATAGCGAAATCAAATCAAAACATGATCGTATTCTAAATCTAGCATGAAAAAATCTTGTTCAGATTAGATACAAAACAAATCCAATTGAAAGCAAATCAAATCCGATAAGAATCTATCAGTGGCTAAACTGGGAATGAGCGAATCGTGTATCCAAATCAAAACTTCATTTATTTTTAGCAGTGCGAAAACAATGTACAGGATGAACAACATCATGACAGAGCCATTTCAAAAGATAGACAGAGCTATTCAAAAACCAAACTTACATCATTATATTAATCCTGGTCATTAAAAAAAACAAAGTGATATCAAAATTCATACCTGTATGGCGAGCATACAGCTTGATCATGATAATTTAGAGTTGACCACAGCTGTGGCGGATTCAACATTCTTGAAAATGATGGAACCAATGGTTCTCTGCTTCCTATCAGTTGCTTGAAGTTTGTCTCTTTGGCTGGTCAATACTGCAACTTGATTTTCCAATGATTGGATTTTCGATTGGAGTAGGGGAACGTCGATGTAGTATCGTTCCAACCACAAATCACATTGGTCACAGGACGACTGTCTAGGTCTCGAAAGTGCAGGTGAGGGTTTGGTTATATTGCCGAGGGTTTCATTAGGTAATTTGATCCCAGGGTAGCTAGGATTATTCTTTAGGCAAGGGGGAAGATTAGAAATGAAATCATAAGGTGGCTCGGGGCACAAACCCTGTGAGTAAGGGTACTCACTGGCTAGGAAATGTTCTACGTCAGAGTCTGAATCCTCACTAAGGACTATGGGCTTTTGCTCAGTAGTGAGTTTAGGTTTATTCCTAGCCATTCTTGAAATAAGCCGAGCGTTCTTTTTACCCTTGGCATCAACAGTAGGGTTTGCCTTGGCCTTTTTGTTCGCAGGCTTTTTTATAGCCTCGGCCTTCTCTGCTATAACGTCGGGTAGGTAAAAATCGAGTTCAATCGAGGGTTTAGGAGAAGAAAGTAGGACATGGAAGGGCACAGGTGGCTCGACCTTGGTTTCATTAACCACAGGCTTGTCAATCTGGACAGGGTCTGCATCATCAAAACCATTTCAAGCGATAAAAGCTCGCCAGCTATCACCATGGAGGCTTAAGTGATGAGCAATGATAAGTTTAATAAGTCCATGGTGGGACAGGCTACTATCGGCCTTCTCCCTTTTAAACCTTTTTGACATTTTGTACAGGCTACGTTGGAAATAAAAGGGCATATTCAACGGGTATCCCATAAAATTCATTAACAAACGCAGGTGGTAGAGAAAAACGAGTCCATATCGACCTTCATAGGTCACGAATTGTTTGACCACCATCAAAATATCATGCCATCGTGGTTTAAGCGCAGAGATGGGCATACCTCTGTCACAAGATGTGACCTTTCACGAGACGAACAGTAGCGGCCATGGCACCTCCTCGACCTTAGAATTTTTGAACCAATGTTGTCCCGAGGATGGTAACCTTGTAGCAGAACTAATAAACTCCTCATTGATTTCCAACTAGATGTCACCCACCTTGGCTCTACAGCCATCAAAAGTCAGGGCGAACTGTTGTGCAACAAATAAGTTAAAACCCTCAAACCTTTGCACGAAGGTGAGCCAACCGTTATCCTCTAAGTATTTTCGAGCATTGTCGAATAGTAGCAAGGCTTGGCTACTATTCAGCTCGATTCGCACCATCGGTGCCATGGAGCCGAGCACACAGTGAACGAGCCAGGGTTTGGATCATAGCACACACAGGAGCAGAGTGCACGAAGGGTTACCCGAGCTAACAGAGGTGAAACAGGGATAAGGGATAGACATTAATGTCAGCGTGCAAAGGTGGTGGAGCTTATCTCTGCCATGCATAATAGTTATTGCCAAGGTACAACCGTCGGCTTATAGCTGTTCTACCCATTATAGTATAGTTCAACAATCATGTCACTTGGTCGACCAATGAAACCAATGATAAGTGTATAAACCAACGTGCGCAATCAACGTTATGCCATAGTTTTAAAACCAATCATACAAATTGAAATCAATACCAAGTGTTTTGACTATGTGACATACGATGTATCAATTTATATAAAGAGTTTAAGCGAGGTACCAATGCGTTTTGAAACTAGGTATCATGTCAAACGAAATATATCAAGGTTTAACCATAATACCTATATATCTTATGAAACCAATGTGCAAAGTAATTTGATCAAATAACATGTAAATCCAAATGCCAATGCATTACAAACTCAATGAAACGAAGTCACACAATCAATCCAAGAATGTCCCAAGAGTACAGATCAAAAAAGTTTTGCCAGCTGCATAACGATAAGTGAAATGTAAGCGCAATGGGCACATCGACAAGAAGGATAGCGACAGTTCCAATACTGATTTTAATGCGACTACGAAAGACCAAGTTTTCATGCTTACAGTCGTGAAAACACCAACGAAGGTAAATGTGCAAATGTCGCAAAAAATAAAAGTGTCGTTTATTTGAAAATTGCGACGAAAAATTCATGTTTGCAAAACATTGGTGTAGGCAGCTTATTAGACAATAAATAAAAAATGTGAATTGGCTGCCAATAGGCCGGCAATGAAAGGATGATAAAAGAGCAAGAGAAGCAAACGAAAATTAATGCAGTCTTACTACAGAGTTTATCTGACATACAAAGACAATTGTAGCATGAACCTGACACCAGTCACGCGGACCGACGACAGGCAAGGAAAAGTCGAAGTCCACCCGAGATACAGAAACGTGGTCTTTTAAGTGGCCACACTGGGAAGAGCACCTCAAGAAAGGTCCACCCCAAATATAAGGGACAAGCGTCGGACGATTCCTTTGGAAAGGAAGCTGGCGACTCGGAGGGATCTTCTAGCAACAGAATTAGTTCTTATTCCCGAAGAAAACGGAAGAAGAGAAAGCATTCCAAAAGTCATAATCTCGAAGAATTCAAGAAGGTCAAACCACCCGCTTTTGATGGTGAAATAAAGAAGGGGGAGGAAGCGGAGGCCTGGTTGCTTGGACTAAAGAAGTATTTCAGAGTCCATGACTTCTCAGAAAACTTGAAGGCCCAAGTAGCAACTTTCAACTTGAATGGAAAGGCTTCCATTTGGTGGGAAGACCTTAAGAATGTAAAAGGGATTCACGAAGAGGGCCTGTCTTGGGAACGGTTTGAGAAATACTTCAGGAAGAAGTATCTATCAAAAAAGTATTTCGACGAAAAGGCTAAAGAATTCTATGAACTCAAGCTGGGGCAACTCACCATAGAGGAATATGTTAGCAGATTCCTCGAGTTGCTAAGGTACGTACCCTATATAAAATCAGAAAAGGAAAAGGTGAAACAATTCATCAGCGGATTACCTAAAGACTATCAGAATAGGATTGAGTTTGATGAGCCAAATACCCTAGAAGACACTATTCGAAAGGCAAGATATTGTTATGAACAACTTGGGCATTGGACAGAACCTCGTGAAGGCTGGAAGCAGAAGAATAGTTCGGGATTCCATAAAAAGGGGTTTAAATCTCCAATATTTAGAAATTATAAAAAGGACTCAAGGATGAGCTTCCCAACCCGAAGTGTACACCAACAGAATTTCCCCTCCCAGAGAGGAAATAAACCTTTTGGATCTACCCCAGGAAAGATTGATAACCCAAAGAGAGAACCCTTGAAATGTTGGGGTTGTGGAGAAGAACATCTACTGAGGGACTGCCCGCACTGACAATAGAACAGTCAAAGAATTTACAACGTTCAAGAAGCTACCACCGTCAATGACATGGCCAGGAGTGTGCCGCAAATTTATGCAGCCTTGGATAATAAACAAGCTGACCACCAAGCTTCAGTGGTGGAGATAGAAGGTATGATCACCAACCATCTAGTGTCTATTCTAATTGACCCTGGTTCAAATTTGAGTTATATAGCCCCTAAGACTATTGATAAGTGTAAATTATAGTCACAAAAACATGCCAAGCCATGGTTGGTACAGTTAGCCACTGGCACTAAAAGAAAGGTAGAGGAGGTCATACCAGCTTGCCAATTCACTATGGGTGAATTCCCCACCCAAGCAACCCTTAACATATTACCCCTAGGATCGTATGACCTGTTGATTGGTATGGACTGGCTAGCCACATATAAATCCAGACTAGACTATTACCATAAAACCTTAGAATGTGTAAGTGAAGAAGGAAGGAGGATAACCCTTCAAGGGATCCAAAAACTTGTCTCAGTGAGACGAATATCAACTCTTCAAATGAGAAAGTATTGCAGAAAGGGATGTCCACTATATGCGATACAGGTGTTGAAATCAATTGAAGACAAAAAACCAAGCCTCGAAGACCACCCCACACTAAGAGAATATAGAGATGTATTTTCGGAAGAGGTACCGGGTCTACCTCCGAGAAGGGGCATTGACTTCTCGATAAAACTTGCACCGGGAGCGATGCCAGTGTCTAGAACACCCTACAAGATGAGGGAACTCGAGCTAGTTGAGCTTAAATTACAACTAAAATAAATGATGGGCAAAGGCTATATCTGGCCCAGCGTGTCTCCATGGGGAGCACCAGTCCTGTTTGTGAAAAAGAAAGATGGTACCCTTCGACTATGCATAGATTATAGACAACTCAATAAGGTAACCATAAAGAACAAGTACCCCTTACCCAGGATCGATGACATGTTCGATCAATTGGGAGGTGCTTCCATCTTCTCAAAGATTGACTTGAGATCTGGATACCATCAAGTCCGAATCAAGGGTGAAGACATCCACAAAACTGCCTT
>ML777376.1:920285-933025 GCA_009831015.1 Picea engelmannii | reverse complement strand
AGGATAGTTTCACCAACAATTTCCTTGATCTTCATCTCATTATTCCACATACAAGCATGGGTCCTCCAACCATTCTTCTAGGATAACTCAATCCGTAAAGTGTCTTCCCATGAGGGCTTTCACCATAAGGGGACCACTTTGGACTTCATCCATTTGTGCACCTTATCAATCATGATAAGAAAATAATGAGAGGAATGGTCCTCCAACCATTCTTCTAGGATAACTCAATCTGAAAAACGTCTTCTCGTGAGGGCTTTCACCATAAGGGGACCACTTTGGATTTCATCCATTTGTGCACCTTATCAATCATGATAAGACAATAATGAGTCATCTATACATTTTTCCAACAATGCATCATATACCAATGAAACCACAATGATCCATCTTCATCATGTATCAATGACAACTCATTAATCCATCTTCATCATATCAATGACACCTCATTGATCCATCTTCATCTATGCATTCTCATCAAGGAAAATACATATTATATTACATCAATCATCAATCAATCAATCATTTGGCATCAATCAATCACTTGACATCAATCAATCAAACCATTGGCATCAATGACAACATGATCCAACATTATCAAAGGAAGCACTCCAGTTGCAAAGAGAAGCATTTGGGTACTATGAGTATTTCGATGGAGTTGAAACTGAAGCAATGGACTTTCATCTATAATACAATTTGAATTAAAATGTTTTTAAGAATAGATAGTAAATGTATGTTAAAATTTGTGTAGAGATGTTAGCAGCACATGTGTTGGTTTTGACAACTATTTTTTAATAGTAGAAGAAAGCCTGAGCAAGTTTTTTGATTGTATGTAACATGTATATTCGATGAATATATAAGATTTTTTCCAAGGAAAAAAATAATTATCAAAATACAAAATTGAAGTTCATGTGGTTTAGTTTGACCACCTCAAATTGTGATTATATAAAATTAATATTCATTGTTATGTGCGCATAAGAAAACATTTCACTCTCCAACACAATAAACTTAAATTTCTTATTAGGACAAATTATTAGTGAAATGTGCATGATAATTTATATAGATATAATTCATTAAGTTTGAAAAAGAAAATCACACTATACATTCACAAGATAAATGTATTCAACTACATAAAAAAATAAATTTATTAATTTTTCATTTAACTGAATTTATTAAATTTAAATTTATTAATTTGTTTGTTTAATCGAATTTATTAAATTTCAATTTAGTGATTAAGATGAATTATTATTAAATTTCAAGTAATTTTTTATTTTTAAGGTCTGAAAAAGCAAATTTGGTCTCAATGGACGTTAATTGTTATCATCGTTATCATCAAAAAAAATTTAAAGCTAAAAATTCACTTTCTATTATGTACAGTAAAAGAAGGTGTTACATCGTGAGGTTGGGGGACTTGCCAAAAAGGAAGCCAAGTTCCCTACCAGCTCAATAGTCTCAAAATTTAAGATATTAGTCATTATTATATGTTTCAGCCAGAGATATTCCAGCGAAGAACTTAACTAGTATACTAGCCTATATCTATCCATAACATTATAAACTACAAAACAAACTATAAAATTCAAGTTGACCTGAATCAATGTTTTGGAGAGGAGATGGTCTCCTCCTTTTCCACCTCAAACATCAATTCATCCTCCTCCTCATCTAATAGGGTGGCCTTGGAAGCTTGTGTGTCGGTGTCCCTAAGAAATCTCTACTCGCTTTCCTTCTCCCGATCCATATTCCACCTTAGAAACCTTGATTTTGATACCAAATACCATTTGGCACATCACTTCGAACTTTCCTTCGAAGATTTTGATTGTATGAAGGATTTATTTTTTATCCTCCTTGCATTTTTTGTAATGCTTGACCAACCATCGTCTTCATTGTCCAGTATGTTTCCACAAATTTAAAGAATTTAGTATCCCAAGTTCTGGAATACATGGGATCATCTAGCCAGCCTTGAATATCCTCCCTAACTTTCTCGTTCGAAGTTAACTATTGTTTTTCCCTCACCATCTCCTCCACCTTCTCGACTTCTCTTTGAGTTTCTTCCGAGCAATTTTCAATAAAACGATGCTTGGCTTCCCATGCTTTATTTTTTACCCTAGTAGTGGAAGCTTTATGCTTAGACGATAACACTCTCTCAATTATCCCCTTAACCTTGCATTTTTCGAGCGTTTCCCCCTTTACCCACGGCTCGACCCATCTCAGAGATCAGATAAAAGCACAACCACAGACCCAAGAATTAACATGGCCTCGGCTCAGCCCCAACCCCCAATATCTTATTTCCTACAGGCCTCCAACAACACCCTCCTCTACTTCTACCAGGCTTCACTAAAGAGACCAAACCCTTCTTATCAGAATAAAAACACAAGCCGAGGACACGAAATGAAATGACCATGAACTTGCCACATGTAAATGGTAATCAAAACAAGGTCAAAGAAAACAAAAAACCCAGGAGAGACTCTTCATCGAACCATAGGTGCCCATCTCATTGTCGCCCTGACAACATCGAGAAGGCTCCCAAACTAAATTTCTCCCTCAACCAAATTTCACAGAGATGTAACCTTCTCTCGCCCTTTCTTACCATAATTGCATGATCATTCCCATCTCCAGCAATCATCAAATGAAGCTTCCATGGCACAACCAACCTATCTCCCTTCATATCTCCTTACAACACCATAACTCTACCCTTTACATCATTGTACATCTGAACATGCATGAACGTCCTCCACATCATCGTATGTGTTGGGAGTAATGTTATCGTAGTCCCCCCTGCACATTCCAATGCTTGTGAATTAAACCCCTATCATGCCATCCACTTCCTTGACAAATGGTACCTCCTCGCATTGTTGGTTGGTGACCTATCCTACCACTTATGCATCCAAGATTCCACCGCTTGAAACCCCATCTGTGGAATCATCATTATCATCATTAAAAACCGACTCAAGTTTGCATTTTAATAGATATAGAAATCATGCATAAATTAATTGAATTTATTAATCTCCTATTACATAGTGGACTTTGTCACAATAAGATAGAATTATAATTCAAGTGAGTTTTATCACCCCAAACAAAATTGAGATTAATAATTCTTTATATTTTAAAAATAATAAGAAGAAGAAAAATTAATATTAGTTTAAAGATTAATATTTTTATTATATTTTTTTTATTTGGAATAAGTTAATCATAATAAATGGATTTTAATTGGTTAATAAATTTGATAAGAAACCTACACAAATTTTAAGCATAATTTTACCATGATTTAAGATATATATATGTTTGAGCAATGCTCTTAGGATTTTGTTTAATTATAAATATATTTAAATCATTAAAAATTAGATTGGTCTTCCATATTCATGAAAATTTTGACTTTCTATATCATCATATTTGAGTAACTTAATAGAAGTTTGCTATAAAATTAAATGATTCATTTTTAATTAACATGCATCCATGACTTTTTATCTAAGAAAAACTTTTTAAGAAAACCAAGGATGTTCGCTACATATGTGGAGGCATTTCTAGTAAAACCATAGGTATAAATTATGTGTGTCACCCAAAAAAAATCTAACTAAACACTTGCTAACATAGAATTAGCAAAATGCACAATAATATTAGCAAAAATTGGAAAAGCTAACCCTTTAAGTTAATGAGGCATAATGAATGATCAAGAAAGGAATAAGAAAGCCAATTTATGTTGGTTGTACATATCACTTAACATTTTTTCCTACAACATTAACAACTCAACTATATAAATAACAATATCTTTGTGAATACACATAAGCCCTTGTGAACAAATAACTACTCAACTATATAAACAACAATATCTATGTGAATAGACATAAGTCCTTATGAACAAATAACTATAAAATACAAGAGGAACCAAATCCTAAAAAATTTCTTAAAAACATTCTACTTCCATGAATGCAACTTACCTCTCACGTTTTATATTTTTTTTAATATGAATATGCAAATTTTCACATTTAATACTTTGACCTTTAAAATTTTAAAAACTTTGATAAAAATTTAAATATTAAAAAGATATCCAACATAAAAAATCATTAAAAAATATTCTTTATTAACTTAGTTTGAAAGTCATGTGTCTATTTTATTGGAAATATCCCCTTGTAAAGAGGTTTATTCCTTAATGCTCCCACCTCTTGATGTGAGTACCATGATTCGTGAAAAAAGCGAAAGAAAGACGTTAAAGTTCCTTTAAAACTTTATATTCCAAAGGTGCTTTTTTAAATACATTAATTCCCGCATAAATACATTAACGACGTAAAGGTTAAAGAATAATTATCGTTGGTTAAGCTATTACATCGATAAAGTTCACACTCAATCATTCACTACACTAAGTAGGGGATTGGTTTGAATTTGAATTTAGATAGTTTTCATGATAATTGATACACTTTGTTGTTAAATTACAATTTTTAGATAGTTTTCATGATAATTGATACACTTTGTTGTTAAATTACAATTTATTGGTTGATTGTTAAATCACAATTTATCAAATATTAATAGCTGATTTTAAGGTGAAGATGGATGGGTTTTTATCCACTTATGTATGTATAGGAAATGTAATGCAAATCTCACACATTCAACTACTATCTTAAGGTATTCTCATGACATTTTAAAGAGTCAAAACATATTTTTTACTTTATCCCACTATTGTTGTAAATATTTTATTATTAGCTTGTAGGTTATAAGGCATAAGTTCATTAAAATTTGAATATGGGGAATTCTTAAAATTGTTACTAGATCACAACTCAACAAAATTTAAAATTGTTTTCCTTGATGAAGGCACGGATTTGTGCATAATAAGTGCAATGCAAGCTTCACAAATTTGACCACTACTTCTAGGTACACTCGTGTCATTTTAAGAAGCTAGAAAGACTTCCTACTTTACCCCCTTATTATTATAGTCAATAAAGTAATTTATTGTTGGCCCATAGATTATACAACATATTAAAACACATGCTCACCAAGATTGGAACCAAAGTATCTTAACATAACTGCTCCAAGTTGTCATTAAACCATAGTCAGATGAACTTTAAAATCGTTGGCCTTAAGATAGACATGAAGGTGGGCTTTTATCCACTTATGTTTGAGTGCAGAGTGTAATGCTAACTTCACACATTCCGTTGCTACCTCTAGGTGTCTTCCTAACATCTAAAGAAGTGAGAAAAACTTATAATGTTACTCCAAAAAAATGCCCCATAACAAAAGAATTTGCCATCTTTGTAAGACTAAGAGTGTGGAGGATGAAAAGCACTTTCTCTTTAAATGTGTTATATATGTACACATTAAATCTCAATTTCAAAATATTTGTAACAATATCGATCTTTATAAATTGTTAACTCATCAAAATGACGAAGAAATTGTTTCCATGTTGTCATGCTCCCATCGTCCAGTCTATATGTGATAATGTGATTAGTGGTACCTTGCTAGCCCTAATCAACAACTGGCTCACAAAGGACCCCAATCAATAATCAGCTCATGAAGAGCGAACATGTCACAAGTGGGATTTGAACTTGAGTGGGCAGGATAACAACATCTCCTCTCAACCACTCGAGATAAACAAAATTGATAAAACGATAGAGATTTAGGAAAACTTCATTCTAATTTTTTCGAGCATAGAATAAAATTGTAAAGCAAACCAATTAATTCCTTACCATTTTTCTCAAGGTTTGATAAACCAAAGTTGATCTTAGTGGACAATAAACTTTTTTCCAAGGAAAACACCTCACATAAAATCCTTTAAATACTTCCCCATGATTCACGGATGGTAAACGAGATAAGTTCTCACACCTGATTACAAAGCCTAACCTCGAAAGAATCAAGAAAGTCAAACCTGTAACCACCCCAACTTTGAAAAATAAATCTCGCATGTAACTCATAACTACTTAAACTAACTCTCAAAACTTCAATATACAATACATATCATCACTATCAAAAAATATATTTTATTATTAATCTATTAATTATAAATCAAATAATAATAAAAATAGGTCTATCAAAATTTAAACTCGATCACCTTTTATTCGAATTTATTGACATATTACATCATTAATATTCTTTTTAAAATTAGAACATTAATATTTGAAAGTCGTTGAATTTAAAACTTCTACGTTATTGGTAAAGATGACTTTACCATAATTCCATTTTATGATATTAATAAATAAAATTTTAAAAAATAATAAAAGTATGTTCATTTATTTGAAAATAAAAGCTTTATACTTTAGATGCTACATCCATCTACCATAAGGAGAAGACGTATGCAAAGCAACGTGACCCTTTGGAATCATTTGCCTTTAATCTATATCATGTCGTGTACACAAGTTATTCCACATTATATCTGATAATATAATTAAGCAAATTTTTTGATGGAAAAAAAGTTATTCCACATTTATCAAATAATGGTATCTGCTACAAGTAGTATTAGTATTAGTATTAGTATTAGTATTTTTATTTTTATTTTTAATGCATATTTTTAATTTGGTTTTCATTATGTTATATTGAATTTTAATATTTTATTAGGTGATTATAATAATGAGTTTATTGTTTTTTGTAATTGGTGGAATCAATAATTAGTTGGGTACTACTCTCGTGATAGGAGGTCGTGTTATCTGATTGTTTCCACTATAACCTCCAAGGATGCCAATGCAACCCCTCACACAACATACAAGGTAAGTCAAGGGTTTTGAATCGATGACTTCACATAACAGAGTATCATAAGAATACATTTCATCATTCGCGTGACAGGAGGTTGTGTTATCTGACTGCTTCACTATAACCTCCAAGCATGTTAATGCAACTCCCTCACACGACAGACAAGATAAGTCAAGGGTTTCGAATCAATAACTTCACATAACATAATGCCTTAAATATACATTCCATCATTTATTATTCTACAGCTATGGTGGCTTGCAATGAGTTTATTGTTGACTACTCTTTGATATATATTATTTTTTATTTTTAAAGTTTAACATAAAAAGTAATTAATATTTTTTTTATTAATTAGATTTATAATTGTTTTAAGTGGATATAGACTTTGGGTTTTATTGTCGTAGTAATTAATGTCATAGGACAAAAGTTTTAATAAAGCATATTTTCAGGTTTGTTTTTTATTTTTTTTTTAATTCTAAAGTTTAACATAGGAACCAATCGATTTTATTTTTTAATTAATTAGATGTATAATTATTTTTATTGAACATAAAGTTTGAGGTCTTATTATTTGGCTCTGATAAAACATATATTTAGCAGTAAATAATATTATCGGACAAATGTTTTAATAAAGCATATTTTTAGGTTTTTTTTTTAATACTTATCTTGGACACCGATTACACTATGTTTAATTTGGTGAGCGATTCTTATTTGAAAGGAATTTAAACATTTATGAAGGGAAAATTAATACACACATTTACTTTTTAATGGAGATATTCTACCGGTATTGATGTATATTAAAAATAACCAAAATTTTAAGATTATGTATAAATTAAAAAATAGAGTTAAATAAAATTAATTCTCTTATGTTTCTAAACCCATATTAAATATAACCAAAGTTTCAAGATTATGTCCAAATTAAAAAATAAAGTTAAATAAAATCAATTCTCTTGTGTTTCTAAACCCATTAATATTAATGTGGTGATGCTTGGCAACATTTTCCACTACCATTTTATGATTGCCCTCTTATATTGAAAATACATTCTCTAGTTTATGGGAATTATTAATGAAATTATTGTTTAAAATTTGTAGAGCTTGAACCTGCAATTAGGTTCCATGATCGTAATAAGAAAACAAAAAATACAACAAACACAAGATATTGTCCTCTATCTCCTCTAACTCCGAACCTCAAGATACAAACTACACACTAATGTAATTCATCAGTAAAATATCTCATGCATATTTATCTTTTGCAAGTACAAAATTTTCAAGTATTAATAGTGATATAATAGCAATTCATCGATAGAAAATCTCATGCATATTTATCATTTGCAAGTAGAAATTTTAAACGATGTATAAATTAAGATTTAAACCTTCTTATGAGTGAGCATATCTTTTGACCATATAAATGTTATATTCATTATTTCTTGATGATGTAATATTCATTACACTAGGAAAGCATCCCAGTGTATTGGAACTCCATCGTTGTTATTCCCAAAGGTGTCTTGGGTAAAATTAGGAGGTTGAGTTGTAGGTAACTATGCGCAGGCAATGGGTCTTCATCTTGCTAGTTGGTCCTCCATTGCCGCTCCAAAAAATCTTGGAGGGTGGGGGCTTAAATATATTCGTCCCTTTTCTCGCGCGCTAGCTAAGCAGAATCTTTGGCGCTTAATGCAAGGGAACTCTCTCAAGTCAAGAGTAATCCAGTCTAAATACTTTGTTAACCTTTCTATAGCAAATTGGTTATGTTCGCCTTTGAAATCCTCTAAGGGTTTCTTTTTCTGGAAAGCTTTAATTGAAGCATTCCCACTAGTTGCTAATTGGATTACTTGGAAGATCGGTAACGAAAAAAAAATTATATTAGGGGAGGACCCTTGGTTAGGAGCAGGGAATAACCTTAGGTTGTTAGACCCTCTAGTTCATTTTATAAGGAACCTTAACCTCCTTCACCTGCATGACATTGAGGTGGGGTATCCTCAGTTTAGAGGAAGATCGGGATGGTTCTCTGCAATTTCTTTAGATATATTATTAGACCTTCAAGAGGAATGGGATTCCTTCATCTCTCAATTGTATGAAAACTTCATTTCTCTGGACAAAGAGGTTGAGGACTCGCTCTGCTGGTCCTTTAACCAAAAAAATGGTTCTTTCACAACAAAAGTAGGATACA
This sequence comes from Picea engelmannii, assembly GCA_009831015.1. NCBI lineage: Eukaryota > Viridiplantae > Streptophyta > Pinopsida > Pinales > Pinaceae > Picea > Picea engelmannii. The sequence goes on along the minus strand of ML777376.1, from coordinate 924,201 downwards.
AAGCTTGGCAGGAAGAAAGATTGTCAATGCATCCAAAATCATGGTGGAATTCATTATGAAAATGCAAATCCCTTCTCAAATGAAAAACCTCTCTCTAGGTTGCCTTGAACAATAAACTTCTTACTTGGGACAACATGTTGAAAAGAGGGTGGTGTGGTCCTAATCGATGTGTCCTTTGTAAATCTAATGTTGAATCAATTACTCACCTCTGTGTGTCTTACCTGTATGCAAGTCAAGTTGTCAAGATGGTCAAAGAAAAGTTAAATGCCAGGTCTGAATGGAACAAGGAAAATTTGGAAGAATGTTATTAGCTATGGATACAATATCAAACAATGAATCTTTATTATGGTTTGCCAAGCATCATGATTCATAACATTTGGTGAGCCAGTAACTCGACCATTTTCAAATACAAATGGATTCCCCCAGAGGTGACAACTTCCATCACTCTCAGTGAGGCTTCAAAATTCAAAGATGATCCTAAGGACCCAAGAATTTGCATCCTTGTTCTCCCAACACTAGATTATGACATGGCATGGGGATATTTTGATGGAGCCAACCAGGGACACCCTCCTTCGTGCGGAGTTGGGGTTGTCCTTTTTATTAAACAAAATCATTACATCTACATCAGATATGCCCCTGGAGGAGGTTCCAACAATAGAGCTGAGTTAATCACTTTATGGACTCTTTTGGAAACGACAAAACAGAAGGACACGAGAAAGCTACAGGTAATGGGGGACTCAAAACTGGCAATTGATTGCGCCCAAGGAAAAATCTCTATTCAAAATGTCAACCTATCGAATATTATGAGAGACATTAAGTTGTGTTTCCAATCCTTCGAGTGGCTCTCGTTCCATCATATTTTAAGAGAACTCAATGCAAAGGCAGACAAATTATCAAAGGAAGCACTCCAGTTGCAAAGAGGACCATTTGGGTACTACGAGTATTTCGATGGAGTTGAAACTGAAGCAATGGACTTTCATCTATAATGCAATATGAAGTAAAATGTTTTTAAGAATAGACACTAAATGTATGTTAAATTTTGTGTAGAGATTTTAGCAGCACATGTGTTGGTTTTGACAACTATTTTTTAATAGTAGAAGATAGCCTAAGCAAGTTGTTTTGATTGTATGTAACATGTATATTCAATGAATATATAAGCTTTTTTTCCAAGGAAAAAAAATGATTATCATAATACGAAATTGAAGTTCATATGGTTTAGTTTGACAACCTCAAATTGTGATAATACAAAATTAATATTCATTGTTCTGCGCACATAAGAAAACATTTCACTCTCCAACACAATAAACTTAAATTTCTTATTAGGACAAATTATTAGTGAAATGTCAATGATAATTTATATAGATATAATTTATTAAGTTTGAATAAGAAAATCACACTATACATTCACAAGATAAATGTATTCAACTACATAAAAATATAAATTTATTAATTTTTTCTTTAACTGAATTTATTAAATTTAAATTTATTAATTGTTTTGTTTAATCGAATTTATTAAATTTCAATTTATTGATTAAGAAGAAGTATTATTAAATTTCAAGTAACTTTTTGTTTTTAAAGTTTAAAAAATCAAATTCGGTCTCAATGGACGTTAATTGTTATCATCGTTATCATCAAATTTTTTTAAAAGTTAAAAATTCACTTTCTATTATGTACAGTAAAAGAAGGTGTTACATCATGAGATTGGGGGACTTGCCAAAAAGGAAGCCAAGTTCCCTACCAGTTCAATAGTCTCAAAATTTAAGATATTAGTCAATACTATATGTTTTAGCCAGAGATATTTCAGCGAAGAACTTAACTAGTATACTAGCCTATATCTATCCATAACATTATAAACTACAAAACAAACTATAAAATTCAAGTTGACCTGAATCAATGTTTTGGAGAAGAGATGGTCTCCTCCTTTTCCACCTCCAGCATCAATTCAGCCTCCTCATCGAATAGGGTGGCCTTGGAAGGTTGTGTGTCGGTGTCCAACATGGATTTGAGTTGATCCCTAGGAAACATGTGCTCACTTTCCTTCTCCCGATCCATATTCCACCTTAGAAACCTTGATTTTGATACCAAATACCATTTGGCACATCTCTTCAAACTTTCCTTCAAAGATTTTGATTGTATGAAGGATTTATTTTTTATCCTCCTTGCATTTTTTGTAATCCTTGACCAACCATCGTCTTCATTGTCTAGTATGTTTCCACAGTTTTAAATAATTTAGTATCCCAAGCTCTAGAATACATGGGATCATCTAGCCAGCCTTGAATATCCTCCCTAACTTTCTCATTCAAAGTTAGTTGTTGTTTTTCCCTCACCATCTCCTCCACCTACTCGACTTCTCTTTGAGTTTCTTTCGAGTAATTTTCAATAAAACGATACTTGGCTTCCCATGCTTTATTTTTTACTCTAGTAGTGGAAGTTATATTCTTAGACGAAGACACTCTCTCAATTATCCCCTTCACCTTGCATTTTTCGGGCATTTCCCCCTTTACCCACAGCTCGACCCATCTCAAAGATCAGATAAAAGCACAACCATACACCCAAGAATTAACATGGCCTCAGCTCAGCCCCAACCCCCAATATATTCTTTCCTATAGGCCTCCAACAACACTCTCCTCTACTTCTACCAAGCTTGACTAAAGAGACCAAACCTTTCTTATCAAAATAAAAACACAAGTCGAGGACAGGAAATGAAATGACCATGAACCTGCCACCTGTAAATGGTAGTCAAAACAAGGTGAAAGAAAACAAAAACCCCAAGAAAGACTCTTCATTGAACCATAGGTGCCCATCTAGTTGTCACCCTGACAACATCGAGAAGGCTCCCAAACTGAATTTCTCCCTCAACCAAATTTCTTGGAGATATAACCTTCTCACGCCCTTTCTTACCATAATTGCATGATCATTTCCATCTCCAGCAATCATCAAATGAAGCTTCCATGGCACAACCAACCTATCTTCCTTCATATCTCCTTACAACACCATAAATATGCCCTTCACATCATTGTACATCTGAACATGCATGAACCTCCTCCACATCATCACGTGTGTTGGGATTAATGTTATTGTAGTCCCCCCTGCACATTCCAGTGCTTGTGAATTAAACCTCTATCATGCCATCCACTTCCTTAACAAATGGTACCTCCTCACACTGTTGGGTGGTGACCTAGCATGCCACTTATCCATCCACGATTCCACCGCTTGAAACCCCATCCGTGGAATCATCATTATCATCATTAAAAACCAACTCAAGTTTGCATTTTAATAGATATAGAAATCATACATAAATTAATTGAATTTAATAATCTCTTATGACATAGTGGACTTTGTCACAATAAGATAGAATTATAATTCAAGTGAGTTTTATCACCCCAAACAAAATTGAGATTAACAATTCTTTATATTTTAAAAATAATAATAAGAAGAAAAATTAATATTAGTTTAAAGATTAATATTTTTATTATATATTTTTTTTAAATAAGTTAATCATAATAAATGGATTTTTATTGGTTAATAAATTTGATAAGAAACCTACACAAATTTTAAGCATAATTTTACCATGATTTAAGATATGTATATGTTTGAGCAATGCTCTTATGATTTTGTATTGGACTTCCATATTCATGAAAACTTTGACTTTCTATATCATCATATTTGAGTAACTTAATGGAAGTTTGATACAAAATTAAATGATTTATTTTTTATTAACACGCATCCATCACCTTTTATCTAAGAAAAACTTTTTAGGGAAACCAAGGGATGTTCCTGTTAAGGTCCTAACCCGCACATAGGTAGATCAATGTATTCGGATGTAATAAAGGTCAATATTAATAAGGCCTTTCAATAAAATAGAATAAGGCGGATGTAAGAAGACCTAATAGAAGCTTCCGCTTCTAGAAGGATC
>ML777376.1:883047-914374 GCA_009831015.1 Picea engelmannii | reverse complement strand
CCTGTTTTTCATGTTTCATGCTTGAAGAAGGTGATTGGAACCAGGTGCCAAATTCAAACTAACCTTCCAGAGTTAGCTGAAGAAGGCTCCATTTGGCTACAGCCAGAAGCAGTTTTGGACCAGCGTGAGCGTCGCCTGCGTCAGAGAACAATCAAGGAAGTGCTAGTACAGTGGAAAGGCATGACTCCAGAAGATGCCACTTGGGAACCAGCTACCATTCTGCAGCAGTTTCCACATCTCAAGCCTTGAGGACAAGGNTGTTTTTAAGGGGGCGGACATGTTAAGGTCCTAACCCGCACATAGGTAGATCAATGTATTTGGATGTAATAAAGGTCAATATTAATAAGGCCTTTCAATAAAATAGAATAAGGCGGATGTAAGAAGACCTAATAGAAGCTTCCGCTTCTAGAAGGATCTTCCTCTAGAGGCTTCTCTTAATAGACATATTTAGTATAAATAAGAGGCGAAGGTATGAGAACTATAGCTTGGAGATTATTGTAACAGAGCGCTGCTCTACTGGAGGTTGCCCCATCGAAGAGGCCTATGAACATTGCTATCTTAATCAAAGTGCTATTTCTGTTGCTATTTCATATATCATTTATGTGTATTGTAAAGATTATGTTGGATATTGTACTATCATTCTGTCATTTCTAGTATTTCATTTTTGTTCTGCATATTTTATATATCTGGTATCTTGCAGTTCCCTACATCTGTGGAAGCATCTCTAGTAAAACCATAGGTATAGATTATGTGTCTCACCCAAGGGGATTCTAACTAAGCACTTGCTAGCATAGAACAAGCAAAATGTACAACAATATTAGCAAAATTTGGGAGAGCTAACCCTTTAAGTTAATAAGGAATAATGAATGGTCAAGCAGTAATTTTTTTTTTCTTTTTTTTTCCATAGAAAATTTCGCTTTATATTCTTTAAAATATAAACTGATCGGTTACAAAGGTCCATCACAAGATAGTTCAAACAACATCAAATGGATATTCCAAGATCCATTCCATCTCTGAATACCAAAATGTCCCTCATACAAACATTACCAGCACGCAGGCTGTAAAAGAGAAACAAAACAGAGGTAAAAACTCCAAACAAATTGCAGAAAAGAAACTGAACCAGATGTTGCATGCCCCGAAAGGACCTCAAAGTGATTACCCAACACCGCACGCCCCCAAAGGACCTCAAAGTGTTAGACAATAAACCGCATGCCCCCAATGTGGACCTCAAAGCTCTGGTTCAAAACCTATTCAAGCCAAGGTGGAAAAGGTTATGAGAGACCAGAAAAACCAAAGAGAAACCAAAACCCCCAATGCAGCAAACCCCAGAAGCATCCATCCAAGCACCAAAGACGTCGCGCATCTGGGATTATGGCTGAAGTCGAAACAGAAAAAAGAAATCGGCCCCTAAACAGGAGTACCGAAACTTCACCTTCTTCCGAGCACCGCCACCCGCAGGCACTCAAGAAAATAATGCCCCTCCTCCACCACCACTTGACCCATGTACGCCCTGCATCCACTGCATCGCTCTGCAAATCTGCAAGCCCCGGTTGCATTCACCCTCACCTATGTTTGCCCAAACTCGTATCCCTGCCCACACCCTCTCCCCAGCAAGCCCAAACCGGTAGCCACGTCCTCACCCTCGACCACAGTCTCCCTGGTAGAGGCTCGGGCCTTCTCCCATATTCGCCCATCTCCAAGGAATAACAAGGATGTGGCTAGCAAAACCTAGCCGCAGATCCCTTGGTCGTCGGCTCCCAATCTCTCCAAAAGGGTCAAGAAGTAAATAAGCAAGCCAATTTATGTTCGTTGTACATATCACTTAACATATTTTTCTACAACGTTGACAACTCAACCATATAAACAACAATCTCTTTGTGAATACACATCGACCCTTGTGAACAAATAACTATAAAATACAAGAGGAACCAAATCCTAAAAAATTCTTAAAAACATTCTACTTCCATGAATCCAACCTACCTCTCACGTTTTATGCCTTTTAAAAAAATATTCTTTATTAACTTAGTTTGAAAGTCACGTGTCTATTTTATTGGAAATATCCCCTTGTGAAGAGGTCTATTCGTTAATGCTCCCATCTCTTGATGTGAGTACCATGATTCGTGAAAAAAGCGAAAGAAAGATGTTAAAGTTCCTTTAAAACTTTATATTCCAAACAAGATTTTAAATAAATGTCTCATACCAAAGGTGCTTTTTTGAATTTGAACATTTAGTTCCACTAAATTTAATAAAAAATAAAAATAAAAAATTCCCCCATAATTACATTAACGACGTAAAGGTTAAAGAATAATTATCGTTGGTTAAGCTTTTTTTCCCGAAGAAAAGTATCTCAAAATTATATAATGGTCTAATTTTTTTACAGACACTGTATCAATTCTATCCGATACTGAGAAAGTGCAATCAAACTATATTTTTTTTATACTGAATAAACACAAAAGACTCCATGCTGATTACACAAACAGCATACCCACATCAACTGAAGTAAAGGCTGGATAGACGCAGATTGGTAAATAAAACTGACCACAAAACCACCAACTAACACCCTGAATACTCATAAATTATCAATTTTCAAAGATGTTTAGATGAGTAGGTGGGATTTCCTCCCCATTTTTCCAATGATAGACTATCAATCTACCTTTGGGCTCCTTTAGCGCCCTCTTTGACAATAAGTCTGCCTCTTTATTATGCTCCCGATATATGTGTTGAAAACTAATTTCTTTAAATAATTTTTTCAGTTCCAATGTTTTTAATTTCCAACCATCTAAATTCACTGCTTGAAGTTGACCCTTGTGATTCATCCAATCAATAATGACTTTTGAATCCCCCAAAATTTGAATTTTATCCATTTCCCAAAGTGAAGCCAATGTGAGGGTTGCCCACAAACCCATTAGCTCTGCCTTTGTGTTTGTGCCCGCTCCGCAGTTGATGTATCATTTGGTGACTCTCGAAGCTTGTGTTTTAAAGAAACCACCCGTTGCACAGCAACCCCCAGGTAATTGTGTTGCTCCATCAAAGCATGCCAACATGAAGCCCTCAATGTGAATAAAGTCACACACTCTATTTGGAATGGGATTTGTAGTAGCAGGCTGCCAAGAGAAAGGAATTGCAATCCTGTGCACCAGCTCAATATAAGAAGGAGTGTGATCCTCGAATGAAACCTTATTCCTCTCAATCCATATTTTCCAGCATGCTATGGCAGCCAAACTTACTGGAGTAGATTTTTCTAATGTCCAGGCATTTAAACAATCTGAGATCAATGATCCAGCCCAAAGAATTTTTAAATTGTAGACTTCGGCCAAACAATTCCAAATTGCCTTAGTGAAGGGGCAATGGATTAAAAGATTATTTTCATTTTCCGCATTTTTGTTGCAAAGCTTTCATGCCCCCGGGCCTACCTAGCCTTTAATTTGAAGCACATCCCAGGTAAGTAACTTATTGAAGGCCACCAACCACAAAAACGGTTTTATCTTTAGTTGGACTGGCCACTTCCACCGGTTGAGAATCCATGCTTTTTCACATTTGAAGTTCAGAGGTTTTATTAGAGCCTGATATAGATTTTTTATTTTTATTATGCATGAGGCATCCCCCCCAACCCACACTAGACAGTCGGCCTCATGCGATAGAGATATACCCGCGTCCTTTAAAGAAATTGTGAATTTATCCCATTCTGAAGCACTCTGTCCTAAAGGGCCCAAAGATTCACTCCTGCACCAACGATCTGGGAATGGATATGCGTCCGCATTCTCTCTTGCCTGCGCTAAAACCAAGATTTTTTTAATTGATAGTTGTGTTCGAAGGGTGTCTGAGAGGATAGAGTTCTCCTCCAAACCGGCAATTTTATCCACTCCAATCAAGATTGATTTCCCAGACACAGGTTTCCACCAGATCCAATGCAATAAAACCGGAATGTTCCTTGTCAAGTTGTTCCATAAGCTAGAAGACTTTGGTTGCTGGTGGTTTGAATTTCAGAGCCAGTCCACTACAAAATAACCCCCATAGTATTTTTCCATCAGAATCCTATGCCAAATGTTGTCAACAGTCAACACCCTCCACAGGGTACTTGCGAGTAACGCTAAGTTGAAAGTAATTAAATTTCTGAGCCCCCAGCCACCACAATGCTTTGGTCTTGCGATGATATCCCATCTATATAGATGGTAGTGGTGTGTTGCCTTTTGACCACTCCATGGGAAGGCAAATATAAGTTGTTGAATGCGGTTTAAAACAGACTTTGGGATAAACCTCCATAGACATCCAATAGACTAATTGACTTTCCAATACCGATTTAACCAGAATTAATCTGCCTCCCATTGATAGCCACTGATTACACCAAAGCCCATTTTTTTTTTCAATTTTTGCCACCAACCAGCCCCAATCATTAGCTTTGACCGCTCTTGGCTTTAAAATATATCCTAAGTACTTGAAACCCAAGTTTAAATCAACAAAGGAAAAAGGTAAAATGGCTTTTAAATGTTCGATCTCCACATCCTCAAGTCCCCAATAATGGATAGTAGTTTTTGAAATATTTATGCTAAGTCCATAAACAGAACAATAAGCTCAAAAAGTGTCTAATATCAATCTCCATTCTGTCGGGTCTGCCTTAGACATTACAAGGACATCATCCACAAACATTAAATGGATAATTTTTAGATGTTGTGTTAACTTTATACCAGAAAAACTCTGGTCAACAATGCCTTTTGATAACAACATACTTATCCCTTCCATGATCAAGATAAACAAATATGGGGATAATGGGCATCCCTGATGAAGCCCCCTCCAGCTCTTAAAATAATCCATCACCTCACCATTTATCAGAACTGCAAAACTGGCACTCGTAACGCAACACATTATCCAATCCGTGGGCTTTATCCCAAAGCCTACCGAGACTAAAACTACTCTAAGGTACTCCCAGTCTATGTTGTCATCAGCTTTTTTTAGGTCTAATTTCAATACCAGAGATTAGATTTTTTTTTTTAGTACTATGGATAGTCTCATGGGCTGAACCGATTGCATCCTGAATTCTTCTACCCTTTAGAAAACTAAGTTGTTCTGAAGAAAGGCACTTAGATAGGACAGGCTTTATACGATTAGCAATGACTTTTGAGATAATCTTGTAGATAAGATTACATAAGGAAATAGGTCGAAAGTCATCGAAGGAGTCAGGCTTGTTTACCTTCGGATTAAGGGCCAGGAAAGTCAAATTAAGACCTCCACAAAGTCTGTCATTCCTCCACCGTCTTGAGCAGATCTTCACCTACTAAATCGAAGAAAGAAATATAAAACTTAGTAGTTCACCCGTCAGGACCCGGGCTTCTATCTTTATTAAACTTTTCTAGGAGAGATTTGATTTCCTCCAGCATAACCAGTTTAAGGAGCAAATCGGCCTCCTCCTCAGTAACCATTTTTGGATAAAAGCTAGAGATTCTCACAAGTTTCGAGTAATCTGATCTATCTTTTGCTCTAAAATAATCTTTGAAATGATTAAACGCCTCCTCTTTAATTGCTTCCTAACCAGTTATCTTGATTCCAGTACTCGATGTTAATTCCCACACATGCTTTCGATTTCTATTGTAGCTTGCCATCTTGTGGAAAAACTTAGAATTGGAATCTCCACTTCGGATCCATGTAACCCTGCTATGTAACCACCAAGCCTCCTCCTCCCCTCGAAGCAAATTATTTCTATTAGATTCCAGCACTTGGAGCTTTCCATCGTCCTCTAAGGATAAATATCCCTCCACTAATTTATATAACAGCTGCTCAATTTCCATTTCCCAGTTTTCCATTGACTCTTTTTTTTTAAGCGATACTTCTTTTAACCAAATCTTTGTTTGCATTTTTAGTTCTTTTAGCCCCCACACGAGTCGTTGTTGACAATTGCCTTCCAAGAGAAATCGGGGATCGCTCCAAATTGTGTAAACCAATTTTTTAAATTCGGATTCCAGCACCCACAGAGCATTAAACTTGAATGGTAAGGCCTTGTACACCGGAGCATTCTCGAGTTGAATAAGAATAGGAGCATGGTTTGAAATATAGGGATATTCCACCCATGTTCTTGAAAGACCCATTGTTGACAACATTCTTTCCGGGACTAAGCATCTATCAAGCCTTTTGGCAATAGCAAATTGGCCAACACGCCCATTACGCCAAGTGGGAACCAACTTGGTTGGCTTAAGATCGACCAGCTTCAAGGAGGTAAGTAAATCTCTCAAGAAAAACTCAAATGAGCTAGGAACAAATGATCCACCCCAGTTTTCTTCTGAAGACAAAATAAAATTTAAGTCACCTGCTATGATAAGATTCGGGATTGTTAGAAGATCACTCTTAGCAAAAGAACTATAGAAGAGCTTTCGTTCTTTACACGGACCATAAAGATTAAGGAGTGCCACCTCCTTTTTTGAGGAAACACAGCTACCTGTTACCAAAATTCCACCAGCAGTCAGGAATGGTTTCAGATCAAAGGAGACTAGGTCCCAAGCAACCAGTAAACCACCTGAAGTTCCTAAAGAGTTTACAGTAGTTGCCGCCCAAGAAGGACGAAGTTGGAGTATAAAATCCCTCTTTTTTTGTTCATCCGAAAGAGTCTCTTGAAAAAATACAATATCTGGCCTTGTACGATCCAATAGCCTACAAACCGAGGCAACTTTGAGGGTGCCTCCAATCCCTCGAATATTCAATGAGAACAATAACATCACTTCACCCTTGCTAGGGCCTTCATTGGTCTAAGGGCCCCTGAATCCAGGGAGGCAGGTATACTTTCATCTATTTTGTGACTAGATCTGGCCAGTTTCTTCTGTGAGCTTCTTGTTTTGACTGGTGACAGTTATGAGGCAAGACCCTGGGACCAAGCAAAAGCTTTAACCCCCTTACCTGAAAGCTGAGAGGAAGACAAACCAACCTCCACAATTGAGTCGATAACTTTCTTTCCAAGGAAAATAGGTAAAGGTTGGGGGAAACGGATGTCACTGAGGCTGGGTAGCAGAGAGTCAAGTGTTTCTGAGAGCTCAGAGTCCTTCTCCTCTTCCTCTCGGTAACCCAACAGAAACAGTGAATGAAGGAGCACATCGTCCCGATAAGAGTCTGAAGGCACAACAATACTAACAACAGGGGTTGCAAGGGACGGATTCGAACTGTTCCACAAAGGAGGAGGTGGCAGAGGGTCTAAAGGCTGGTTCATAGCATAAACTAGAGGTTCCTTAGTCGAAATCGAAGGAACAATCGGACCCCTGGGAAAGGTAGGAGTTGTCTGCATGGAGAATTCAGACACAAAATTCGGAGGTGATTTACAGGGATTCGTGGTTTCTATCGGATGGCTGAAAGGTGCAGTAGACAGAGGGTTGGATCGACAGGGTTCTGAGAGAGAGTGACCGAGATTGGCTCTTTTTGGCAAGGTACTAGCCAATAACCATTTCGAGGTATTTATGACCTCCTTCTCCTCACTAGTCAAGGAATTAAACAACAGAGGACAGAGCAAACGTAACTTACCAGAAAGGCTAGTATCCGGCTCAAGCAAAGGAGGGGATGAACCTCCCAAGGATTCATTCAAGAAATCCAATGAGGCATCAGCTTCACAATAATCTGGTGGACTCCTCTATAGCTCAGCTTCTTCAGAAAGATCCTCCAAGAGCTTCCCCTTACATTCACGACGAAGGTGACCCATTTGATGACATAAGTTGCAACGGAAAGGCAGACCAAGATAATCCAATGGCTGAGGAATTTTTCGACCTCTCCAATCTATTTCTATAGTTTCTGACAAACCACTGAAGATGTCCACCTCCACTAGAACTCGACCCATCTTCCGCAACAGGGAGCTAAGAGCTTTGTAGTCTAGAGCAACGAATCTCCCCAGAGTATCACCAATAGCCCTTAAGGCTCCTTCATTCCACAAGAACAATGGGAGACCAGGAAGGAGTACCCAAAGATGTCTAAACTGAAAGAACTCTGTGTCAGGATTGAAAGCAATCCTCCATCGTTTCAACATAAGACTACTGCCCCCAAATACCCAAAGTGAACTCAGTAAAAGGGTAGCATCCTCAAGGGAGTTGCAGATAAACCCCAGCCAGCCTTTTTTGAGGTAGATAACCTCAGGAAAATAGCCAAGGATAGGCACCCAATGGTGCTTAATCCACTCCTCCGAGGAGCCTTTTCTCAATGACTTATAGGATAAATGGCCTACAAGAGTGCAAAGAGCCATTATGCAAGTGTCTTCTAGTCCCACGTCGTTGCCTAATACCAAGTGTTTGGCCTTCTTGTTGGCTTTCCACAGCTTACGGCGAAATGAGACTCATTAGGACTGAACAAATTCATCCTTAAATCCTCCCAAGGAAGACAGAGACGGATTTGGCAAGCCAGGAGGCTCCAAGGTTGCCTGAGTAAAAGACCTGCAACCAACAGTAGGAAGAGAAGCAAACTCTAGAGTGTCTGATTGTTGAAGGGGGAAACGAGAAAGAGAACTAGGTGAGCTAGTCTGGAATGATGGCTTATTTAACAAAGGAGTGCCCCTCGAAGACCCCGCCTGCAATTTATCCACTGAATCAAACAACCCCACTCGCTTCCAAATATTATCATCCTCTGGACTTATAAGTAACTTTAACTTCTGCTCCATGACAAAAAAGTCGACTCGGAAAAAATTGGTCAGTCAATGGTTGTCACAACTGTAGTTGACAAGTAAGCAGACCAAGAAAACAATAACTGTCACACAATAGCTGACAAGTTAGCAAACCAAGGTTGAATGGTCTGTGATCCCAGGAGATTAGTCCCACTCTTTTTCAAAAATACCAATAAAAAACAAAAAGCCCCTCCCTTAGTGGAACAGAGAACCGACAAAGGGGGACTCGATCATTAGACGATCCAAAGTCCAACCAAATACCACTCAAACATAAAGACAAAGAGATTGGAGAGAGGACCTAGAGTCCAACAAACCAGTTAATGCATACAATATAAGCACAAACTAAAACGCCTAGCCAATAAAACTAGTCCAACTGCTAAAACCGGCACAAAAAACCATTCTCCAGCATTCAAACATCTGCTCATAGCAGAGCATGGATGACCAGTTGATCTACAACATTTTTGAAAAAGGATTTCTGCCGCTAAGCCTCGACTTCCATTCCTGCTGGAATTTTTCTTGGAACATAAAATAATAATAATAATAATAATAATAATAAATAATAATAAATAAAATGCTCTCATTGGTTAAGCTATTACATCGATAAAGGTCACACTCAATCATTCACTGCACTAAGTAGGGGATTGGTTTGAATTTGAATTTAGATAGTTTTCATGCTAATTGCTACATTTTGTTGTTAAATCGCAACTTATCAAATATTAATGGTTGATTGTTAAATCACAATTTATCAAATATTAATGGTTGATTGTTAAATCACAATTTATCAAATATTAATGGTTGATTGTTAAATCACAATTTATCAAATATTAATGGTTGATTTTAAGGTGAAGATGGATGAGTTTTTATCCACTTATGTATGTATAGGAAATGCAATGCAAATCTCACACATTCAACTACTACCTTCAAGTACTCTCATGACACTTTAAAGAGTCAAAACATATTTTTTACTTTATCCCACTATTGTTGTAATTATTTTATTATTAGCTTATAGGTTATGTGACATTATAAGTCATAAGTTCATTAAGATTTGAATCTGGAGAATTCTTAAAATTGTTAATAGATCACAACTCGACGAAATTTGAAATTGTTTTCCTTGATGAAGACACGGATTTGTGCACAATAAGTGCAATGTAAGCTTCGAAAATTTGACCGCTACTTCTAGGTACACTCATGTCATTTTAAGAAGCTAGAAAGACTTCCTACTTTACACCCTTATTATTATAGTCAATAAAGTTATTTATTGTTGGCCCATAGATTATACAACATATTAAAACACATGCTCACAAAGATTGGAACTAAGGTATCTTTACATAACTGCTCCAAGTTTTCGTTAAACCATAGTCCGATGAACTTTAAAATCGTTGGCCTTAAGACAGACATGAAGGTGGGCTTTTATCCACTTATGTTTGAGTGCAAAGTGCAATGCTAACTTCACACATTCCATTGCTACCTCTAGGTGTCTTCCTAACATCTAAAGAAGTGAGAAAAAATTCTAATGTTACTCCAAAATAATGGCCCATAACAAAAGAATTTGTCATCTTTGTAAGACTAAGAGTGTGGAGGATGAAAAGTACTTTCTCTTTAAATGTGTTATATATGTACACATTAAATCTCAATTTCAAAATATTTGTAACAATATCGATCTTTCTAAATTGTTAACTCATCAAAATGACGAAGAAATTGTTTCCATGTTGTCATGCTCCCATCGTCCAGTCTATATGTGATAATGTGATTAGTGGTACCTTGCTAGCCCCAATCAACAACTGGCTCACAAAGGACCCCAATCAATAATCAGGTCATGAAGAGCGAACATGTCACGAGTGGGATTTGAACTTGAGTGGGAAGGATAACAACATCTCCTCTCAACCACTCGAGATAAACAAAAGTGATAAAACGATAGAGATTTAGGAAAACTTCATTCTAATTTTTTCGAGCATAAAATAAAATTGTAAAGCAAACCAATTAATTCCTTACCATTTTTCTCATGGTTTGATAAACCAAAGTTGATCTTAGTGGACAATAAACTTTTTCCCAAGGAAAACACCTCACATAAAATCCTTTAAATACTTCCCCATGATTGACAGATGGTAAACGAGATAAGTTGTGACACCTGATTACAAAGCCTAACCTCGAAAGAATCAAAAAAGTCAAACCTGTAACCACCCCAACTTTGAAAAATAAATCTCATATGTAACTCATAACTACTTAAACTAACCCTCAAAACTTCAATATACAATACATATCATCACCATCAAAAAAAAATATTTTATTATTAATCTATTAATTATACAACACATAATAAAAAAATAGATCTATCAAAATTTAAACCCGATCACCTTTTATTCGAATTTATTGACATATTACATCATTAATATTCTTTTTAAAATTAGAACATTAATATTTGAAAGTCGTTGAATTTAAAACTTCTACGTTATTGGTAAAGATGACTTTACCATAATTCCATTTTATGATATTAATAAATAAAATTTTAAAAAATAATAAAAGTATGTTCATTTATTTGAAAATAAAAGCTTTATACTTTAGATGCTACATCCATCTACCTTAAGGGGAAGACGTATGCAAAGCAGCGTGACCCTTTGGAATCATTTGCCTTTAATCAAGTCGTGTACACAAGTTATTCCACATTTATCAAATAATGGTATCTGCTACAAGCAGTATTAGTATTATTATTTTTAATAATGAATTTGGTTTACTTTATGTTATATTGAATTATAATAGTTTATTAGGTGACTATAATAATGAGTTTATTGTTTTTTTTTTGTGATTGTTGGGATCAATAATAAGTTGGGTACGTACTTGTGTGACAGGAGGTTGTGTTATCTGACTACTTCCACTATAACCTCCAAGGATGCCAATGCAACCCCTCACACAACACATAAGGTAAGTCAAGGGTTTTGAATCGATAACTTCACATAACAGAGTATCTTAACAATACATTTCATCGTTCGCATGACAAGAGGTCGTGTTATCCGACTGCTTCCACTATAACCTCCAAACATGTTAATGCAACTCCTCACACGACACACAAGATAAGTCAAGGGTTTCGAATCAATGATTTCACATAACAAAGTACCTTAACAATACATTCCATCATTGATTATTCTAAAGCTCTGAGAAACTTGCAATGAGTTTATTGTTCACTATTGTGTGATATATATTATTTTTTATTTTTAAAGTTTAACATAAAAAGTAATTAATATTTTTTTTATTAATTAGATTTATAATTGTTTTAAGTGGATATAAAGTTTGGGGTTTTATTGTCATAGTAATTAATGTTATAGGACAAAAGTTTTAATAAAGCATATTTTCAGGTTTGCTTTTTATTTTATTTTAATTTTAAAGTTTAACATAGGAACCAATCGATTTTATTTTTTAATTAATTAGATGTATAATTATTTTTATTGAACATAACGTTTGAGGTCTTATTATCTGGCTCTGATAAAGCATATATTTAGCAGTAAATACTGTTATAGGACAAATGTTTTAATAAAGCATATTTTTAGTTTTTTTTTTTTATACTTATTTTGGACATCGATTATTCTATGTAATTTACTCTATGTTTAATTTGGTGAGCGATTCTTATTTGAAAGGAATTTAAACATTTATGGAGGGAAAATTAATGCACACATTTACTTTTTAAAGGAGATATTCTACCAGTATTGATGTATATTAAAAATAATCAAAATTTCACGATTATGTATAAATTAAAAAATAAAGTTAAATAAAATTAATTCTCTTATGTTTCTAAACCATATTAAAAATAACAAAGTTTCAAGATTATGTCCAAACTAAAAAATAAAGTTAAATAAAATTAATTCTCTTGTGTTTCTAAACCCACTAATATTAATGCCATTAATATTAATGTGGTGATGCTTGGCACCATTTTCCACTATCATTCTATGATTGCCCTTTTATATTGAAAATACATTCCCTAGTTTACGGAAACTATTAATGAAATTATTGTTTAAAATTTGTAGAACTTGAACCTGCAATTAGGTTCCATGATCGTAAGAAGAAAACAAAAAATACAACAAACATAAGATATTGTCCTCTATCTCCTCCAACACTGAACCTCAAGATACAAACTATACACTAATGTAATTCATCAGTAAAATATCTCATGCATATTTATCTTTTGCAAATACAAAATTTTCAAGTATTAATAGTGATATAATACCAATTCATCGATAGAAAATCTCATGCATATTTATCATTTGCAAGTAGAAATTTTAAATGATGTATAAATTAAGATTTGAACCTTCTTATGAGTGAGCATATCTTTTGACCATATAAACGTTATATTCATTATTTCTGGATGATGTAATATTTGGGTACACTAACAACAATTAACACTTTTCATCAATGCACATCACTTGACATTTTTATAGCATTTTTGACATCTTTCTTAAGCATTCTTTTTAACTTAACTAAGTGAAATAAATTCTAAATACTCAAGTTTACACTTGCAAAATAGTGAAAGTTAATGATGTATTATTTATTTTTTCTAGGTTACATTACCCAGGGAAAACCCCTGAGTACTCCCCCTCAACTCACAGATGGTACACAGGGTCAACCCTAGAATCTTTAGGGCACAAGGTTGATCAAGAACAAGGTTTGAAGTCATTACAACAATATAGTCGTTAAGAACTTAACATGTCACTTGCAAGAATTGAACCTATGTGGGGAGGATAACAATCATTCCTCCCAACCACCATAACCAAACCCAATAGACAATGATGTGTTATTTATATTACAAGTTTTGTTAATTTAAAAGTTTATTTTAAAATATAAATCTTTTAATTGATGTGATAGATTCTTTTTCATTCCAATACAAACATTATTAATGACATGAGTGTCATATTTTGCAAATCCTATTAACTTTTTCTTAATTATTATTTATTTAATATATTACAAGTTATTTTTACATTAGTTTATTTTTTGTGATGAAATTTTATTTCACCTTTGGAATTAATTTACTCTCACACACCCACATAAATATACGAAGTTTCAAACTCATAACTCTGCTCAAACAAGCTCTAAAAACTTAAAACAACGCATATTTTTGTTAAGGAAATCCCAAACATAATCCGGAAAAATCATGCATTGTGATAAATAATTGCTCCCTAGTTGAAAAAAACTCTTTCCTTAATGTCATCTTGGCTCAGCTAAAAAGTCTTGAAGATGGGATAAAATACCTGGGATTCTATCTAAATCCTGATAAGTACATGAAGGAGGATTGGAGTTGGCTTATACGTAAAGTGGAAGCAAGGATTTCTTCTTGGTTATTTAGAACCTTATCTAGGGGCGGGTGGCTTGTGTTGATTAAATCTGTCTTGGAAAGCATCCCAGTGTATTGGAACTCCATCATTGCTATTCCCAAAGGTGTCTTGCATAAAGTTAGTAGGTTGAGTTGCAGGTAACTATGTGCAAGCAATAATTCTTCTATGGGTCTTCATCTTACTAGTTGGTCCTCCATTGCCGCTCGAAAAAATCTTGGAGGGTGGGGTCTTAAATATATTCGTCCCTTTTCTCGCGCACTAGCTGGGCAGAATATTTGGTGCTTAATGCAAGGGAACTCTCTCAAGTCAAGAGTAATCCAGTCTAAATACTTTGCTAACCTTTCTATAGCAAATTGGTTATGTTCGCCTTTGAAATCCTCTAAGGGTTCCTTTTTCTGGAAAGATTTAATTGAAGCATTCCCACTGGTTGCTAATTGGATTACTTGCAAGATCGGTAACAAAAAAAAAAGTTATATTAGGGGAGGACCCTTGGTTAGGAGCAGGGGATAACCTCACGTTGTTAGACCCTCTAGTTCATTTTCTAAGGAACCTTAACCTCTTTCACCTGCATGACATCAAGGTGGGGTATCCTCAGCTTGGAGGAAGATCGGGATGGTTCTCTGCAGTTTCTTTAGATATCTCATTAGACCTTCAAGAGGAATGGGATTCCTTTATCTCTCAATTGTATAAAAACTTCATTTCTCTGGACGAAGAGGTTGAGGGCTCGTTCTGTTGGTCCTTTAACCAAAAAAATGGTTCTTTCACAACAAAAGTAGGATACAAAGCTTGGCAGGAAGAAAGACTGTCAAAACTGGCAATTGATTGGGCCAAGGAAAAATATATATTCAAAATGTCAACCTGTCCAATATTATGAGAGACATTAAGTTGTGTTTCTAGTCCTTCGAGTGGCTCTCGTTCCATCATATTTTAAGAGAACTCAATGCAAAGGTAGACAAATTATCAAAGGAAGCGCTCCAGTTGCAAAGAGGAGCATTTGGGTACTACGAGTATTTCAATGGAATTGAAACTGAAGCAATGCACTTTCATCTACAATGCAATTTGAAGTAAAATGTTTTTAAGAATAGACAGTAAATATATGTTAAATTTTGTGTAGAGATATTAGCAACACATATATTGGTTTTGACAACTATTTTTTAATAGTAAAAGAAAACCCGAGTAAATTGTTTTGATTGTATGTAACATATATATTCGATGAATATATAAGTTTTTTTTCCAAGGAAAAAAATTAATTATCATAATACAAAATTGAAGTTCATATGGTTTAGTTTAACAACCTCAAATTGTGATAATACAAAATTAGTATTCATTGTTTTGCGCGCATAAGAAAACATTTCACTCTCCAACACAATAAACTTAAATTTCTTATTAGGACAAATTATTAGTGAAATGTCGATGATAATTTATATAGATATAATTTATTAAGTTTGAATAAGAAAATCACACTATACATTCACAAGATAAATGTATTCAACTACATAAAAAGATAAATTTATTAATTTTTTATTTAACTGGCTTTATTAAATTTAAATTTATTAATTGTTTTGTTTAATCGAATTTATTAAATTTCAATTTAGTGATTAAGAAGAAGTATTATTAAATTTCAATTAATTTTTTTATTTTTAAGGTTTAAAAAATCAAATCTGGTTTTAATGGACGTTAATTGTTATCATCATTATCATCAATTTTTTTTAAAAGCTAAAAATTCACTTTCTAATATGTATAGTAAAAGAAGGTGTTACATCATGAGGTTGGGGGACTTGCCAAAAAGGAAGCCAAATTCCCTACCAGTTCAATAGTCTCACAATTTAAGATATTAGTCATTACTATATGTTTCAGCCAGAGATATTTTAGCGAAGAACTTAACTAGTATACTAGCCTATATCTATCCATAACATTATAAACTACAAAAGAAACTATAAAATTCAAGTTGACCTGAATCGATGTTTTGGAAAGGATGTGGTCTCCTCCTTTTCCACCTCCAACATCAATTCAACCTCCTCCTTATCGAATAGGGTGGCCTTGGAAGGTTGTGTGTCGGTGTCCAACATGGATTCCAGTTGATCCCTAAGAAACCTTTGCTCACTTTCCTTCTCCGGATCCATCTTCCACCTTAGAAATCTTGATTTTGATACCAAATACCATTTGGCACATCTCTTCAAACTTTCCTTCAAAGATTTTGATTGTATGAAGGATTTCTTTTTTATCCTCCCTGTGTTTTTTGTAATGCTTGACCAACCATCGTCTTCATTGTCTAGTATGTTTCCATAGTTTTAAAGAATTTAGTATCCCAAGTTCTAGAATACATGGGATCATCTAGCCAGCCTTGAATATCCTCCCTAACTTTCTCATTCGAAGTTAGTTGTTGTTTTTCCCTCACCATCTCCTCCACCTGCTCGACTTCTCTTTGAGTTTCTTCCGAGCAATTTTCAATAAAACGATACTTGGCTTCCCATGCTTTATTTTTTACTCTAGTAGTGGAAGTTATATGCTTAGACGAAGACACTATCTCGAGTATCCCCTTAACCTTGCATTTTTCGAGCATTTCCCCCTTTACCCACAGCTCAACCCATCTCAAAGATCAGATAAAAGCACAACCATAGACCCAAGAATTAACATGGCCTCGGATCAGCCTCAACCCCCAATATATTCTTTCCTAAAGGCCTCCAACAACACCCTCCTCTACTTCTACCAGGCTTGACTAAAGAGACCAAACCTTTCTTATCAAAATAAAAACACAAACCGAGGACGCGAAATTAAATGACCATGAACCGACCACCTGTAAATGGTAGTCAAAACAAGGTCAATGAAAACAAAAACCCTAGGAGAGACTCTTCATCAAACCATAGGTGTCCATATCGTTGTCACCCTGACAACATCGAGAAGGCTCCCAAACTAAATTTCTCCCTCAACCAAATTTCTTGGAGATATAACCTTCTCATGCCCTTTCTTACCATAATTGCATGATCATTTCCATCTCCAGCAATCATCAAATGAAGCTTCCATGGCACAACCATGCTATCTTCCTTCATATCTCCTTACAACACCATAACTCTTCCCTTCACATCATTGTACATCTGAACATCCATGAACCTCCTCCACATCATCGCATGTGTTGGGAGTAATGTTATCGTAGTCCCCCCTGCACATTCCAGTGCTTGTCAACTAAACCTCTATCATGCTATCCACTTCCTTGACAAATAGTACCTCCTCACACTGTTGGGTGGTGACCTAGCATGCCACTTATGCATCCAAGGTTCCACCGCTTGAAACACCATCCATGGAATCATCATTATCATCATTAAAAACCAACTCAAGTTTGCATTTTAATAGATATAGAAATCATGCATAAATTAATTGAATTTAATAATCTCTTATGACATAGTGGATTTTGCCACAATAAAATAGAATTATAATTCAAGTGAGTTTTATCACCCCAAACAAAATTGAGATTAATAATTCTTTATATTTTAAAAATAATAATATGAAGAAAAATTAATATTAGTTTAAAGATTAATATTTTTATTATAATTTTTTTTTGAAATAAGCTAATCATAATAAATGGATTTTTATTGGTTAATAAATTTGATAAGAAACCTACTCAAATTTTAAGCATAATTTTACCATGATTTAAGATATGTATATGTTTTAGCAATGTTCTTAGGATTTTGTATTGGACTTCCATATTCATGAAAACTTTCACTTTCTATTTCATATTCATGAAAACTTTCACTTTCTATTTCATGATATTTGAGTAACTTAATGGAACTTTGCTACAAAATTAAATGATTTATTTTTAATTAACATGCATCCATCACTTTTAATCTAAAAAAAACTTTTTAGGGAAACCAAGGGATGTTCCCTATATCTGTGGAAGCATCTCTAGTAAAACTATAGGTATAGATTATGTGTCTCACCCAAGCGGATTCTAACTAAGCACTTGCTAGCATAGAACTAGCAAAATGCACAACAATATTAGCAAAAATTGGGAGAGCTAACCCTTTAAGTTAATAAAGAATAATGAATGGTCAATAAGTAAATTTTTATTTTTTTTCCGCAGAAAAATTTGCTTTATATTATTTAAATTATAAACTGATCGGTGACAAAGGTCCATCACCAGATAGTTCAAACAACATCAAATGGATACTCCAAGATCCATTCCATCTCCCAATACCAAAATGTCCCTCATACAAACATTACCAGCACGCAGGCTATAAAAGAGAAACAAAACAGAGGTAAAAACCCCAAACAAATCGCAGAAAAGAAACTGAACCAGATGTCGCACGCCCCGAAAAGACCTCAAAGTGATTATCCAACACCGCACGGCCCCAAAGGACCTCAGAGTGTTAGACAATAAACCGCACGCCCCCAATGTGGACCTCAAAGCTCTGGTTCAAAACCTCTTCAAGCCAAGGTGGAAAAGGCTACGAGAGACCAGAAAAACGAAAGAGAAGCCAAAACCCCCAATGCAGCAAACACGTAAAGCCTCCATCCAAGCACCAAAGACATCGCGCAGCTTGGATTATGGTTGAAGTTGAAACAACAAAAAGAAATCGGCCCGTAAACAGGAGTACTGAAACTTCACCTTCTTCCGAGCACTGCCACCCACAGGGACTCAAGAAAATAACGACCCTCCTCCACCACCACTTGACCCACGTATGCCCTGCATCCGTCGCTTCGCTCTGCAAATCTGCAAGCCCTGGTTGCATTAACCCTCGCCTCTGTTTGCCCAGACCCGTATCCTTGCCCACACCCTCTCCCCCTGAAGCCCGGACCGGTAGCCACGTCCTCTCCCCCGGTCGCAGTCTCCTTGGTAGAGGCTCACGCCTTCTCTCATGTTCACCCATCTCCAAGGAATAACAGGGATGCAGCTAGCAAAACCTAGCCGCAGAGCCCTCGGTCGTCGGCTCCCAATCTCTCCAAAAAGGTCACGAAGTAAATAAGCAAGCCAATTTATATTGGTTATACATATCACTTAACATTTTTTTCTACAACATTGACATCTCAACCATATAAACAACAATCTCTTTGTGAATACACATTGACCCTTATGAACAAATAACTATAAAATACAAGAGAAACCAAATCCTAAAAAAATTCTTAAAAACATTCTACTTCCACAAATCCAATTTACCTCTCACGTTTTATGCATTTTTTTAATATGAGTATATAAATTTTCATATAATCATAATGTTAATGTTGTTTTAACTTTCTGAAAATAAACTATATAAAATTTTTGAAACTTTGAAAAAAATTTAAATATTAAAAAAAAAAAACCAAACATGAATAAAATCATTAAAAAATAATCTTTATTAACTTAGTTTGAAAGTCATTTGTCTATTTTATTGGAGATATTCTCTTGTGAAGAGGTCTATTCCTTAATGCTCCCATCTCTTGATGTGAGTACCATGATTCGTGAAAAAAGCGAAAGAAAGACGTTAAAGTTCCTTTAAAACTTTATATTCCAAACAAGATTTTAAATAAATGTCTCGTACCAAAGGTGTTTTTTTGAATTTGAGCATTTAGTTCCACTAGATTTAATAAAAAATAAAAAAAAATATTTCCCGCATAAATACATTAACGACGTAAAGGTTAAAGAATAATTATCATTGGTTAAGCTATTACATCGATAAAGGTCACACTCAATCATTCACTACACTAAGTAGGGGAATGGTTTGAATTTGAATTTAGATAGTTTTCATGATAATTGCTACACTTTCTTTCTTGTTAAATCACAATTTATCAAATATTAATGGTTGATTTTAAGGTGAAGACGGATGGGTTTATATCCACTTACTTATGTATAGGAAATGCAATGCAAATCTCATACATTCAACTACTACCTTTAGGTACTCTCATGACTTTAAAGAGTCAAAATATATATTTTTTTACGTTATTTCACTATTATTGTAATTATTTTATTATTAGCTTATAGGCTATGTGACATTATAAGGTATAAGTTCATTAAGTTTTGAATTTGGAGAATTCTTAAAATTGTTACTAGATCATAATTCGACGAAATTTAAAATTGTTTTCCTTGATGAAGATACAGACTTATGCACAATAAGTGCAATGCAAGCTTCACAAATTTGATCGTTATTTCTAGGCACACTCGTGTCATTTTAAGAAGCTAGAAAGACTTCCCACTTTACCCCCTTATTATTATAGTCAATAAAGTAATTTATTGTTGGCCCATAGATTATACAACATATTAAAACACATGCTCACCAAGATTGGAACCAAGGTATCTTCACATAACTGCTCAAAGTTGTCGTTAAACCATAGTTCGATGAACTTTAAAATCGTTGGCCTTAAGAAAGACATGAAGGTGAACTTTTATCCACTTATGTTTGAGTGTAGAGTGCAATGCTAGCTTCACACATTCCATTGCTACCTCTAGGTGTTTTCCTAACATCTAAAGAAGTGAGAAAAACTTCTAATGTTACTCCAAAATAGTGCCCCATAACGAAAGAATTTGTCATTTTTGTAAGACTAAGAGTGTGGAGGATGAAAAGCACTTTCTCTTTAAATGTGTTATGTATGTACACATTAAATCTCAATTTCAAAATATTTGTAACAATATCGATCTTTATAAATTGTTAACTCATCAAAATGACAAAGAAATTCTTTCTATGTTGTCAGGCTCCCATCGTCCAGTCTATATATGATAATGTGATTAGTGGTACCTTGCTAGCCCCAATCAACAACTGGCTCACAAAGGACCCCAATCAATAATCGGCTCATGAAGAGCGAACATGTCACAAGTGGGATTTGAACTTGAGTGGGAAGGATAACAACATCTCCTCTCAACCACTCGAGTTAAACAAAATTGATAAAACGATAGAGATTTAGGAAAACTTCATTCTAATTTTTTTGAGCATAGAATAAAATTGTAAAGCAAACCAATTAATTCCTTACCATTTTTCTCAAGGTTTGATAAACCAAAGTTGATCTTAGTGGACAATAAACTTTTTTCCAAGGAAAACACCTCACATAAAATCCTATAAATACTTCCCCACGATTCACATATGGTAAACGAGATAAGTTGTCACACCTAATTACAAAGCCTAACCTCGAAAGGATCAAAAAAGTCAAACCTGTGACCTCCCCAACTTTGAAAAATAAATCTCACATGTAACTCATAACTACTTAAACTAACCCTCAAAACTTCAATATACAATACATATCATCACCATCAAAAAATATATTTTGTTATTAATCTATTAATTATAAATCAAATAATAATAAAAATTAGGTCTATCAAAATTTAAACTCGATCACCTTTTATTCGAATTTATTGACATATTACATCATTAATATTCTTTTTAAAATTAGAACATTAATATTTGAAAGTCGTTGAATTTAAAACTTCTACGTTATTGGTAAAGATGACTTCACCATAATTCCATTTTATGATATTAATAAATAAAATTTTAAAAAATAATAAAAGTATGTTCATTTATTTGAAAATAAAATCTTTATACTTTAGATGTTACATCCATCTACCTTAAGGAGAAGACGTATGCAAAGCAACGTGACCCTTTGGAATCATTTGCCTTTAATCTATATCAATTCGTGTAGACAAGTTATTCCACATTTATCAAACGAGTGATGCATAGCATCATTACCTGCGTTGTTGCCGCTGATGTCACTGAAATCTTTGGTATGGAATTTGGGTTTGTGTGGAGTTAAGTGAAAATGAGGTTTGTAACCTCTTTATTATTAGTCTCTGCCGTAGGTATAGAGGGACTATAGTGATTAATAATGCATTGATTACATATTAGTTTGTTTTTTGATTGGAAATATTTGCACAATATCTATTGTTGGAACTATGGAATTAAAAACATATATTTTTATATAATAAAAAGAAACATATATGTACTGACCTGATTGGATAAGAGATTGGAGGTCTTATTGCTGGCTTCGCTTTTCCTAATGTACTGTATGGCAACATATCCAAAGTTTTTCTCGTAGACAGTATTTTTTAATCATATATTTTTCCTCTATATTGCTTGAAGGTTGATTAATGCTACCATTAGTTGGAATGTTTGTATTAGCATTTTTTGCTAGGCGAATATATCCATAAGTTTTCATATGTACTAAGCATATTGAAATGTTTTGATATCCAAGCTTTGTAGTGATTGAGAATTCCAAAGTTTATGGCGTCTTTGGCAGATGTATATTTGTTGAAATGTATTGACACTTATTTTGAGATGCATCAATAGGCCTGATAGCGTAAACATTTACATGACGCGACATCCTCCAAAACTCCTAACAACTTAAATGTTTGCATACCACGAGGTCCTTAAACAGCCTGATAGTCTTAAATGTTTATGTAAATACGCTTCTCGGAGTACACTTTTCCTCGAAATTTTGTATACAGTTACAGTGAATTTGCAAAGTCTTGTTTGTCCACTGCCAGTTCGACAAACATTGTATGTTTCATCCTTGTTCTGCCATTGAAGCTACATACATTGTTTGTTGGTTAGGTGAGTGTTTCTTCTTCGTTGGTTTGTCGGTTGCTGTCATTGTATGTTTCATCCTCGTAATCGTTGAAGCTACATACATTGTTTACCAGTTCGGTGAGTGGTTCTTCTTCGCTAGTTTGTCGGTTGCTGCTTGTTGTTGTTTCGCTCGGCATTTCATCGTTTCAAAATAAGTTTTGATTCCATAGTTTCATTTTCTATTCCTTGTTTGTTGTTCAGTGTTTGCAATTTGCAAGTAAGAATGTTTGCTTATTTGTAGTCGCATGTTCCTTGTATGCTTCTAGTTCCTTCTGTGCTTGGGCTGCAATTTTGTAATCGTTGGAGATACATATGTTGTTCACTGGGCCGATGGTTCTTGTTGGTTTGTTGGTTCGTGGGTTGTTGGTTCTGTTTGTTTGGCTAGGGTTTGCGCTTTGGGGCCCTGGGAGTGCAGTTCGGCCTGTTCGTTGGTTCGTGGGTTACTGGTTCTGCTCGTTTGGCTGGGGTTTGTGCTTTCGGGCCTTGGGGTGCAGTTCGGCCTATTCGTGCTTTTGGGTTGCTTTGGTCCTTGCTGTTTTCTTTTGTTTGATTCGGCCTTGAAGGGTTGGGGTGCAGCGGCGATGGTTGGAGCTTTTTTTTTTTTTTGGATTATTATTGTTTTTTGGGGCACTTTACGGTGCTCAGCCCCTGCACCCACGAGTCGACATGCAAATGTGTTATTTGCCATATCTGTCGAGGCCGATATTTGTTATTCTGTGAGATTTCACTGGTGCTCCAGTCCTGCCCTGAAAGAAAATAGTTGCATGTAAAATTGTTGGAGGATTACATGTGAAGTTACAATATCCGTTGTTTTTTGTTGGAGTAAATCATATGTGTGCAGGCTACATTTATAAACCATGTATCGTCAGATGTGCGGATATGACATTACATGTTCTTTCTTCTATACATAGGTTGGTGTGTGCACAATAGAATTTGTGTTGTGCTTGAGATATGATATGTGCAACAAAGATTCTGCAAGATTATATTTTGATGTCTGGAAGCATGTCTGGGTGGTTTTCCACGGAAAACTAAGAACTTGTATCGTGGGCACAACAGTCTGTGTAGAGGATAAAGAACATGGTTAAAGGGCATATCGTTTAGCTGTAGTTATGCTATTGCGTGATATTTTGTGCCTTGTAATATATTTTAGCTAGGGAAAAACAATTTGCGCGTTTACAGCCATGGATAGAGAAGCACAAAGGTTCATGTTTCTACCTTTCTAGACTGTTCGTTCAGTCAGTTTTGCTATGTGTACATATTCCTTGTTCTCCGGTGAATACCAGCGTCCACTAATGTTCATTGAATTTTGTGCGTTCCCACATTCAAACAAACAGAGTAGTTGGAGAAAACGAGGGAGTCTTGACTGCATCGGCTGAAGAGGATATAGAAAGGTGCATGCTTGTGCTGTTGTTTCATATTGTGTTGTTTTGTATTTCATTTATGGTTTGTATATGTGTTAAACTAGTTGTGTGCCTTCCTACATGGTAAGTTATCTTGCTTACATGCATTCCTTCCTGCATACTAAGTTGGTTCATGTCCATTGTGTTTGCACTGCATTGTTGCATTTAAACAAACAGAATGGTTGGACAGGATGAAGGACTCTTTGGCTGGTAAATAGAGTTGTTTCTCTTTCTTTTAGATATCTGTCTTCATACTAACTTGCCTTCGTGTCCATTGCATCTTCGGCGTTGCTGCCTTGGAAAAAATAGGTTGCTTGGACAGGGAGATGAATCGTTTTGTGCAACAGCAGAGGGTTATGTGGTGCAATCTGTTAGAATATAAGTAGATGTGCTCATTTTACCATTGACAATACCCTTGTCACCCAACCATAGGCCAAAGCCACCCTCCGAGCACCTTAACCTTGACAAAGAATCACTCCGGAAGCAAACCCTAGGCTAGATAGCCAAACAAAGGGTAGTGCACCTTTACCCAAGGATAGCGCACCAATAAGAGTTGATCAGATAGTCCAAACCCTAACTAAGAGATAGTCCAAGTGTAACTGCTAGCTGCTGCAACGACAGCTCTCCTCCAAAACTGCGCAGAAACTGAGCAACTGCAGTGCGCACAAGTGTTGCTCTGCAATTATGAGACTGCCTGCTAGAATGAGAATTGGCCTCTTGTATTTATACTAGTTCTAGCTAACTGCCTGGGATGACTTCTCATTCTGGATATTTGTTTGTTCAGTATATATTATTATTTCTGGCCGACTTCTTCTCTTGGAGGCTAATAACCTAATATAAATTATATTCTTGAGCCAACAAGTCTTCTAGGGTTATTAGCCAACTCATTAGGGTTTCTTCTTGCTTCCCGGAGTATTATATCCTCGCCAGGTTTACACGTGGAGGTAGATACCTCCCGCAACTACCATAATATCAACACTCCCGCCTAGCTAGGGAGGTATTATAGGTAATGGTCTTGAGCACAAACACATATCATTCACCTGGTAGCATCAACATAGTTGTATAGACTAGATCATGACTAGATCATGAGCACCGTCATCATCATCAAAGTCATCAGCTGCATCATCTCTCGAAACCATACTCTATATGAGTAATCAGACATGATGCTCACTCCATAGAGTGATACAAGAGCCATTCTTCTAATCTAGAAGAGTAAATGTTCTGAACCATTTTCCATCTAGGAAATATTTGTCCTTTGATTATCCATCCAATACTATTGATAGTCTTCAAGGCAATCGAAACAAAATAGAACACAATTGTGTCTATCCATAGTAGTAGTACATAACTACAATCCGGTGGTACACTACTACACCAAGTAACACACAAGTACTTGATCAGCAACGTATAGTCATGAACAGTGGAACACATCCACCACAGTAGTATACATCTACTGTCATATAGTCTTCATAAAAATCATCTGATATCAACCTGCACAGAAACAATGTTATGATATAAACTGAATCATCTGGGCCAATCTTTCACTCACATTTGTGAGATCTGAAAGAATATCTTCCCTCAGAGTAGAACAGTGAGATATCTGGACTATTCTTCTCAAGCAAGGAAGAATAACTGTCATGTTTTCTGAACCTAGACCATTCCCCACCCTGGGCCATTCTTCCTACACTAATCAAAGTGCACCCTGGAGAGAATGTATAAACCCTAAGGAATGCCTGCCCCTGATTGTTGAGTCTGGACCATTCCCCACCCTAGGCCATTCTTCCTACACTAATCAAAGTGCACCCTGGAGAGAATGTATAAACCCTAAGGAATGACTGTCTGGACCATTTCCTCTGTTAACCACAAGAGGAAAAGACTTTCCTGCATTAACCTCCAAAATGAACCATTCCTCATGTTAACCACAATGAGAAATTGTTGTCCGGCGAGGCAGGTCAGTCTTCTTGAGTAACCCTCAAGAAGAGAGACTTCCCTAGACCACTCCCCATGTTAACCACAATGGGAAGTCGTTGTCTATGATACATCAACAATCTGGACCATTTCCCATGTTAACCATAATGGGAAATCGTTGTCCGTCAGAAATCTCAATCCACTTTCCGAACATGAAAGAATCTGTCCAAGCTGGACTATTTTTCAATGAATGTCTTCAATAATATTTTAGTGCTCCCTCCCAACCTGGGAGTCATCTCTTCCTTTTTCAATAAGGAAGTTGTCTCCACGATCTCCAACTTGAGTACGCAAACTCTTTCATCTTTTACCAAAATGTCTGCTTATCTACTCATCTATGGAGATATGTATTGAAGAACCACTTTCTCCTATATGGACTTCATCGCGGATAATGCAATGCTTGATTTCAAATGTACTTTAGTCTGGAACACTGATTTTCTGTGAAGGCTTCATGTACAATAGAGTATATCATTGTTGGAAAAACTGGAACATATCCATGCGACACTTATTTTGTCATCATGAGATCTGATTTATTTAGTAATCATCTTGATACAATATCTTTGTTATAGAAAATCTTCACCACGCTTCCGATGTGCACTGGAGGTTCTCCACCAAGTTGTCTTTTTCTATCTGCACACAAGGGTATCTTTCTAGTATGCCTCAAAGTCTTGAGGTTGCTCTTCATACACTCTTTATTCAATTTCTCTAGAGAACATTCTTTGCATTCATCTCATGTAGAAATCCAACTCATGGATGTTGTGGATGATATAATGACTCATGTAAATATATGTCTGGTTTACTAGAACAAGTAATCATCATAGTTTTCTCCCTCCATCTGGGAGAACCTCTAGTTCTATATCTCACAATGCTTTCACTCATAAGTCTTCCATACACTGTTCTTCATCACGACTTTCAGTTCCTCTACTTGATTTCTTTTATTGAGTTCATATCAAGCTAACAATCTTGTGATTCTTGATACAATGACTAGTTGTTCTGGCTTCTCTTTATTTCTTTGAATCTTCATGTTCTTCCTTGTGTTTAGCTCTTGGGTCCATGGAGTAGATTTCATGCCCTAAATATTCTATTTCTTTCTTTCATCAGAGGATCACGAATGTGGATGGACAACTAGGGATACTTTAAAGCTTTTCTTCGAAGAGGTATTCTTCTGCGGTTGAACTGAACACGTGTTGTCTTTCATGGCTGCTACCATACTTCATCATTTTTAATGGATCATAGGATTAGCTCCCTCCTAATCCCTGTTTCATGTATGAGTGCATATAATCGACTCCCTCCGTTTAACAGAGTCCATGCTTTCGTCTGCATCCTTATTATCTTCTGCAATATATAATTGGCTCTCTCTGTCTAATAGAGTCCACGCTTTCGTCTTGTTGTCTTCTACAAAAAAGTTATGAGTCTTTCTCTGACTTCTTTCTGTCTTTACTTCTTCTAAGTCTCTTCAAGATGGATTCAACTTATCTTGCAATAGCTTTCACATGATTTGTTTGATGTATTTCTTCATGTGTATTATCTAATGATATCCTTCCTTGTCTTGTTGTTCTTCCATAGGTATAGTTCTTCTTGTAACACATTATCTTCCAAGAGATAGATATACAAGATATGTACAAAGACGATACAACCAAGAAATACAAAGAGTATTGTTACCTTTAGAAGAAGAAGTCTCTTTCATCCTGCTTAGTCTTCTTTGTAGGTTCCTGTTCTACGACAATTGATGCTTCGTGTTTCTCCTTCCTTTTTCTTTATCTAGAGACAATGATTCTTGTAGTGACCATACTTTTGATAGTTGAAGCATTGTATTTCTGAAATATCTTTCTCTTGATTTGTCTTCTTCTTTGAACCAAACATCCTTTTGTTTTTGAAATTCTTGAATCTTGTTGTGAAGGCTTGATCATCGTACTTCTTTTGGGGTTTCTCTTTTGCATTGATCCTTGATTCTTCTTGAGCACAACAAGTCCAAAGTTCTTCAAATGTCGGATACTCCTTTCTTGTGTTCATGCTTGTGGCAAATGCATCCCACGTCTTGGGAAGACCATTGAGTACTATGTTTACCAACTCCTTCTTTGAGATGATCTCTTCAATAACTTGTAGTTTATCTCTTAACTGGGAGATTCTCACAAAGTATGATGTTATGTTGTCATCGTCATTCATCTCCATGTCACGGAGCTCATTCTTCAAACTCATTACTCGTCCAATGTTTCTGACTGAGAAGAGGTTTGTTAGGGCATCATACATATTCTTCGATGAGTCAAGATGGGAGATGTAGGGTATCAAGTGGTCTTTGATAGAGTCCACTATGATACTCACGGCATTGATGTCACCGTCTTTGAACTTCTTCATAACTGCAACGTTCTGTGGTTCCTTCTCTTTTCCTTCTTCAAACACTGGTTCCACGATCTTTCCTTTCATGATATCCGGCACTTTATTCTTGGCAAGGATGAGGTCAATCCTTGTCTTCCATGCTTTGAAGTTAGAGGCTCCATCTAACTTGTTCTCTGACTTCATAGAATAAGTCATGGCTGCTTTGACTTGGTCAAACCCTAGATTTGACCAAAGGCTCAAACTTCACGTCTTGGCTTTCTGAGAGTACCAGGAGATGCGCTAGGCTAGGGTGCACTAATCTATCTAGAGATTAGGTCAATCTCTTCACTTAAGGTGCCTCAATGACAAGATTAGGGTTTTTGCAACTGCTCATGCTAGTAACCCTAGTGGCAGTGTCTTGGAAGCTGCTTCTGCTAGTAACCCTAGCGACAGTTCCTCAAGGAGATCAATATTCTAGCGGCTATGTTTCCTTCTAGCGTTTAGACTGAATGAAAGAAGTGGTGGGCCCATAACTTGTTAGAATATAAGTGGATGTGCTCGTTTTACCATTGACAATACCCTTGTCACCCAACCATAGGCCGAAGATACCCTCCGAGCACCTTAACTTTGACAGAGAATCACTCTGAAAGCAAACCCTAGGCTAGATAGCCAAATAAAGGGTAACACAACTTTCCCCGAGGATAACGCACTAATAAGAGCTGATCAGATTGTCCAAACCCTAGCCAAGAGATAGTCCAAGTGTAACTACTTGCTGTAGCAGCTGCAACGACAACTCTCCTCCAAAACTGCGTAGAAACTAGGCAACTGCAGTGTGCACAAGTGTTGCTTTGCAATTATGAGGCTGCTTTCCAGAATGAGAACTGGCCTCCTATATTTATATTAATTCTGGCTAACTGCCTAGGCTGACTTCTCATTCTGGGTATCTGTTTGTTCAGTATATATTATTATTTCTGGCCAACTTCTTCTCTTGGAGGCTAATAACCTAATATAAATTATCTTCTTGAGCCGACAAGTCTTCTAGGGTTATTATCCAACTCATTAGGGTTTCTTCTTGCTTCCCAAAGTATTCTATCTTCGTCGGGTTTACACGTGGAGGTAAATACCTCCCACGGCTACCATAATATCAACACAATCTTCTAAAAGGTATACCAAGTGTGCTGGTAAATTAAATATATAAATCGGGTGGGGGCATATAATATTAGACTTGAAAACGATGACTTTGCAGTAATGGGCCTTTCTACGCTCCCTATTTCTACTTTTTCCATTTTCTATTATCCCTTTTGTTTTCTAATTCATCTGGCTAGTGTGCTTTCCAAAAATTCCTTTGTGTGCTGGTTGTTCGACTAACGGATTCACATATGTGGTCGTGCTTCTACCTTATTCCATAGTTACCCACTTTCTAGATTGCGGGTGCCGGGCTTGCAGGTTGAAGATTGCTCCCCTAGCTTCCGGGGGTCCGCGATATACAGATTGGCCATGGTGCTTCGTGCTCACGCCCTGTTTACTGTTAAACATTTCTCCAGTTAAAAAATTCAAATGCATACAGTTTTACAGTTATTTGGTCCTTCTGATGGACAATATACAATGCATATGCTTGTTTAGTCCTAATGTTCATTTGCACATGCTTGCATCAGGAAAAGTTGGACTAGTGACACGGGCATGAGCAGCCAGTCATCCCAGACATCGGCAGACTGACAAGGCCAAAGGTAAAGATGCATACGCTCTGCTCTTACTATGTTTGCTAAACAAATTTGTTGGGCTATATATTGATCTATGGCATTGCGGATATGTTGATGTCATCTGCAATACATGGTTTGCAGCTTGCAAGAAGTATCAACAAGTACAAGCGAGACGTTGAACGTGTTGCATGTTCCGGAGACTAAGAGGTGTGGTTGCGAAACCCTAGCTCCATAGTTCATCAAAACTATGCGTGTACTTGTAGCACACTACCATTCACTTTAGTTTTCCTGTTCAAAAAAATGTTATCGGGTCTAGAGTTGTGACATCCAAAGTACTGTCAATAGAGGGATTGAACAGTCGCCAAAGTGGACAAGTGTTCATCGGGGACATAATGGTTGTCTATAGCACCTACTTGGACAAGGCAAACAAAAGTAGATCTATTATGCATGCTAACATGACAGACAAGGATGTCGTGATGACAGTGACACTGATTGTTCCTCCACAACTTGTCCAGAAACGTGCAGAAAAGATATTGTCGCGTAATGGGATATCCATTACACATTTTAATATATTTCCCAAAACAATATATGACCATGGTGATTGTGATCGAATTATTTCGCTCAATGAAACAAGCATTGTGGAAAAAATCCCCTCTATTTGTTCAGAATATCGTTTCGTTCTGGACTCGACTATCAGCCAGCTTGCACAGAGCATTGATATTTACCCAATCGGAACGATTGGGGCTGCTGTCACATTGGCAAGGAAATTTGGCTCGCAACACATTATCCATATAAAGTATGGAGAGTCCGGCAGTGACAAAGCAATGGTAACAGTTTGCAATTCCGCTCTAAATCGCTTGCTGGAGAGAACGAATCGCGCGCACGCCCTGACCTAGTTCCGTGAAGGGTTTGAGAGTGCCGCCATGGCAGACCAGGGAGGGGAGTCGTCGCCCCCTCCTTCCCCCGCCTCCTCCTTCAAACGCCTGGTAGAGGCATGTAGCAAAAAAATGACCGCCGTAGAAGCCCCGAGCTTTGTCAAGAAGCTGAACGATATTCCAGAGATCGACCTCCCTCCGGATMTCCCTATCAAAGTCGCCCTGTCTCTCTCTGAACGAGGACTCATTGGTCAGTTTATGGGACTCTGGCCCTCAACCAGATCCACCGACAACTGGATTCAGYGAAACTGGAGACCTCTGATAGCAAACAGTGTGACATGCTACGCGGTTGGGAGAGGATACTTTATATTCGAATTTATCTCCCAGGAGGATAGAGATCTGATCTTCAGAAACGGCCCATACTTCATGGGCACTCAAGGACTTTACCTAAACATATGGACCCCGAACTTCGACCCTGCTTCAGAAGTCCCCAAGGATGTCCCGGTCTGGGTAAGGCTTCCCAACCTACCAATCCACTGCTGGAACCTCTCTTCGCTTCAGGCAATAGGCAATGGTCTTGGCCACTACATCGACCGAGCAGAACCTAGAGACCA